>OX419760.1:9232196-9503140 GCA_948567375.1 Lunularia cruciata
CTCCACAACTACCACATGGGAGTTACTTTAGCCGCAGTACCGATTCACGATAATTTGTATACACCAAAAGTTTCTGATACTTATGTCAGTGTTTTAGGCCTTGCCTGACCACAGCTCGTGGCATCCAGGGTAGTGGATCCTGTGTCTAAAACTTGACATCTAGGGAGCCCTATCCAATGTGAAAACTCGTACACTTAGCTTAGTAAGTACAGAATCCCTGCTCCACGTTCTAATTATGTGGAAGTCTAAGGCATGTGGACCTTTGTTGAGTAGAATTAACGAGAAACAGACACCGTGCATCTAGGAAAAGTAAAAGGCGACCGCGTAGGAAAAACGAAGGATGGGAAGACCCCATCAAGCCGCACAAGGGAGAGACAAAAAAGGTAACATGGGGCTAAGCCCCAACAGAGTCTATATGAGAAATCTAGGAAAAGCATGTCGAACTAAATCATTTATTGAACAAGAGCTGCAGTGTCTTAAACGACGTGGCGAGCTCGGGACACACTTTGGGAATCGGTCCTTACCCCTGCATGCGTCTGCAGATGCTGAAGGCTTGTAAGGAACGCAGTCCTGGTACCCTAGAGCCCTACGGGCCGAGAAATACAGTTTACGACTTTGATAACATTACATGATTGCTCATAAAATGAATATTAGGGAGAAAAGGAGGCACAGCGGGGAGGAAAGACGACTCACCTCCATCTTCTATCAACGAGAAGCTACCGAATCCGATTTAGAATTTAGAAGAGCTTGATAATTACTACACACAGAATAAATTATTTATCTCTTAACCCCTTGTAATCCGGAATCCATACCATAATCCCGCATGTACTCGCGATGCAACACTACTTAGCAAGTCTTACTGTGAAAGGGATAGAAGAGGAATGAGGCAGTGCTAGGCGTGGCTAAGTACAAAATGTGCTTCAGTTCATTATTCAGTCAACTGCAGAAAACCTGGAACCCACTAATAATCTCATGGCTAAACCGAGTTCCTAACGCAGTTCTCATGTATCCTTCTAGTTGCAGAATTCCAGAAAATTGACGTCATAGAGAGAAGACTATCATGTTTTCCGTCACCAGCTTCCTGTGGTGCAGTGAAGTCTTCACAAAGTTTCCAATCAATTTATGATCTTGCATTTGGTCTCATTTGCGTGTTACTGTGACCCCCAACTCTCTGATTACATCCGCCATAGCTAGGTAAGATCAGGGAATGTAACGGGACCACAGGAAGGAGGACTTACGTCAAAAGCCGGTACCAGAGCTCGTCTACGATTGTAAGTGACCACATCCAAGAAGCAAATTTCACATCAACATGTGGGAGAGGTGTTGGGCTAGCTTGTGGAGCTCCATTTCCACTGGCATACTGTTGTTTAATGTTTCTCTTCTTCTTGTTTTAACTGGATGTGTACCCGTCTTTAAATTCTCTCATAATGTCCGTGTCAACAAAACCTGATTGAACAAAATTTATGAAACCCTCTCCCATCCGGGGGCTCCCTGAACCAGATGAGCAATCCATGGCACTGGTGTTGTACCAGCTACTATGCCGATGACTTCCTGATCCCAATGTGAAATCCCAGGCACTTGTACTAGACCAGTTGCTGTGACATGGACTGCCTGAAGCAGAGCCAGGAGTATTATCTCCAGCACTCAAGTTAGACCAACTGCTAAAATCACTATGAAGACTCCCGCCGTGTACCTCGGTAACCACCTCGGGTGACAACCAATTTTCCTTTCCCTGTCCTGCGTTCTCCAGATTAAGACCATAACTCATCGTATAGTCTCTATGCCTGCCACTGCCACTGCCACTACTGTAATCTCCACTTTGTGAGTGTATTGAGCTGAATCCTGGGTTGTGGTAATCCTGCGAGGATAGGTTGATTGGAGCTTGGTAGGAATTGATATTCTTTCGTCCACTGAAAAATGAGTCAAGTCTCCCACTACCTTGAGGGTTGTCCGCGTATTTGGGCAAGGCATCTGTCGTCCTATCTGTGCCGGTTAGATAATCAACCACTTCATGCTCAACAGTAAGATCTGCTGCAGACGTTGTGGGAGTAGAAGACCAGAAGTCCTCCTTGGTGAAGCTCGTGTCAGGTTTGAATGTAGACTTTTTTGCTGTTGTCTTCTCTCCCGGAACCCTAGTATCACCATTTTTATTGTTCCCAATCAGCTCTTTCTTGAACTCAGCCTTCTCTGCCTCGACAGCCTGTGCACCAGACATTTTTATTCTTGTAGGTGTCTGCAAATTGGTCGTGAGGCTTTTTTCGAGGCCCCCGAATTTGTCACTTAAGTTAGGTTTCCCACTCCCCACAGATGCAACGCTCTTCTTGTCGACAGGAGCAGTAACTTTCTTACTCGTTCCCTTGTTGGTTGTTCCTGACAACCGTCTGCTTACATCCTTGGAGATCCTTTCCTCGAGCAATTTTTGAGACCTCATAGATTTCGTCACTGAAGTTACTAAGAGCTCAAGCTGCTTCTCCTGCGATGCCTGCAAGTTTGAGCCAGTCGTAAGGGAACAAGAAGCATCCAGGCATTCGTCTTGCAATCAGTTAAGAAGTTCAAAACGTCAGGCTTAAATATTCTGTCCGGATTGCGGTGTTCTTTTCCTCGACTCTTGGGGGAGAACTAACATGCACCAGGATCAAACCCTTCGTTACGTAGAGGAAAATAGAATAACACTAGGGTATTACTAGAAAGACCCTTTGCCTGACTGAAAAGACAGTTGTAGATCAAGCCTTTGAAAATACATCATAAAAGGTTCGAAGGGTCAGATTTGCCAATAATAGACGACTCTCTATCACAAGCTTCTACGTAGAACACACGTACATAATAAAACGATATTTGTTTTCTAATGCGGCCGAGGAAAGTACTTCAGAAAGTACTTCAGAAGCCGTTACGGCATGAGACATATGCCAAAGTCTCTAACTAGTCATAAAGAGAACATTCCGGATGAATTTAAGATCTCTTCAATTCTTGAACTGTAGTTTTCACTAATTTGGCCGCCAGAGAGAGGGGCCACAAAGTAGTTCAGAGATCCTAATGAGATCTCGAGGCGGATAGTTTTACTTTGAGTTACCCCCCTTCCTATATAAGTGCTGGCTCCCATACAGGATATTAGTCGGCAGGGTCACTCAAGATAAGAGAACCCTCGTTCCCAGATCTAGGCAAGTCAGTTGCTCGATCCTGGCTGTGACGTTTCAGCAGGGTTGAGAAATTTCTTCTGCTAAAAGAAATGAAGAGAGATGAAGAAATGGAGTAACGTCTTCAAGGTCACCACCACAAAGATATTTAACTTGTTTGAAAGCGATACGCAATATAATCAAACCTGCATAGAAACCAGAGTTTGTTGAGTATCCCTTAGCTCCTGTTGAGTTTGTCGAAGCTGAGCCTCAAGCATGTTTTCACGTGTCGCCAAAGCAGTCACAACTTCCATTGTTTTCTGAGCCAGCACGGCTGTCTGTCGTGTAAGAAAGGCAGATTCTTGTTATTTTTATGCCCGACGTGTACACCTTGTTAGAGCAGGAACTGTAAGTATGCACATAGTGGACGAAAAAGTGAAGCATTCACCTGGAAGACAACGGATTTTCACTGAGCTAAGAGCAAATTCAAAGACCTTCCCTACATCTATGGCAGAAAATATTCACATAGTATCCACATAATGGACGACAAAGTGAAGCATTCACCTAAAGATAATGGACATTCACCGACTTAAGAACAAATTCAAAGACCTGCCCTACATCTATGGCAGAAAATATGATCAGTTTTACCCCTTGGATTGGATCTTGTAAAGTCCGTCTAGTCACACGAAATCGGACACCTAGCTTCTCCATATGCCGAGATAGCATCCGTGCAATTGCTGCCACACTTTGCACGTCTTCTTCCAGCTTTCCGACTCTCTGATCTACGGTGAAGTCCTTGATGCTCTTTTCCTCCCATGTTTTCTTATTGGTGTTTGACGTTGATTGAGATTGTATGGATCTCAATAAGGCATTGATTACAAGTGCAGCCCAGAGTGCAGGAACTTGCCAACATGAAAAGTCCCCGAGCTTGGCAAAAAGATTATTTACCGAAGATGACGAACCTACTATCTGAGCATCATATCCAACGAGTAACGAGGACATCCACATCAACCACCATGCGGGAGAAAAATAATCGAACACTAATGAAACAGAAACCACTACGCATGTATTTTACGCACTTGAATTTACTGACCGTTGCTGTTTGATGACTCTTCTGAAGAACTGAAGCGGTGTAAGAAGCTCCGGCAACCACAATGCACACTCCCTCAGCCACAGCAAGAAACCTGGTGCCATCCCCGCTTTTATTCTTGCTGCTCTGAATGATTCCTGACTCGGTTCTCGCCCCAGGTAGACCTGTGAAAATAGATAAGAAGAACAGCCATCTGATCAATCACTGTACCCTAATCATCCAACCCCATCTACCTCAGTCTTCAAACAGGCAAATATAATTACTACTCAAACAGCCGATATATGAGGAAAGCGCAATTTCCATCACACGGGCCTCATCACTGGCCCTGCAATTTCTAACTTCTGCAAGGAAACTTCAGCCACTTCAGCTCGCACTGACTCAATACACTAACAGATCATCCACAACAGAGCCATCGAGATTCAAACTCACCTGGTTTCTCTGGTCGCTGATCGCAGTCAACAATAGGTGACAAGCGAACATTCGTAGGGTTCCAAGGTTGAGCGACAAAGAGATCTTCATGACGAAAATTGCCGACGAAAATCAGCGACTGCTTCGATCCCAGCGAATGCTGCATGGACAACGAGTCGGAAAATCTGCAGGAAGGTAGCGATAAAGAGGGTAGCGAGATGACCTTTGCAGGGTAGCAGCTAGCTGCTGAAGTCCCTGCGATCGTCCTCGCCATGAGCTTCAACGAGCGCCAAACCACTGCCTCAAAGGAGGACCCCGATTTCCTTCCTCCTTCCCCTCTCCCGGTTCCCTTCCTCCAAGACTCCTTCCTGCTCCTGATCCCCTTTGCTAATCTCTCCCTCACACTTCCTGCTCAGCTCGTAGTGAATCCTGATCAGCGCAAGGACACCGCTTCTACGAATGAAAAGCTAAGCGAACCTAACCCTCGATCTACCCGGGTCTCAGTCGATGCTTCAAGTCTCCGACACGTGGTAAACAAGATGCCTGCTCCCGTCCTTTCTCACGAACTTTTAGCAACCCCCAGCTTTGTACTTTCCGCTGAAAGGAATCCACCACGGAGAATTTCAGTTTCTTTTACGTACAGTACAACATTGTACTGCAGTGTTATTTCTTTGTCATCTGTAGGCATTCCATAGCCGAGAGTCGCGCCCGCCGGCTGTTTGACGGCGCAGAGGAAGCACGGCACTGTGGTCAAACAGTCAAAAGGCCAGGAGCTCTTCCCGTCACTCACTGTGACGACCATGACGACCGCCGAAGGACCATGACGGAACATCCAACAGAACCAATCATAGAGTAACATATCGCAAAGAAATACGCGCAAGTAACCAAAAAAATATCTATCATAATATTACCTTCGCTGTTTTGAACGATTTCATTACGACAACAGCCAGTAACACAGGTAGCCAACGTAAAATATATAGTAGTCACGTGTTGCCTGTGACTTTTCAAAACTTTCAAGATAATAGTGGGTTTCAGTTTTTTCCAGATCCTTAAAAATCTGGAAACGAATTTATGAGTTCTTTGTAAAATTTTATGGGTAACACGCGAAAATACGCTAACTTTTTTTGGGTAAATGTCGATAACCTTAGAAAATTTCACAGACAATCTAAAACGTGACCCTTAGCTTTTTTAGAGGTACGATATCACCTTTAGGGTATATATATATATATATATATATATATATATATATATATATATATATATATATATATATATATATATATATATATATATATATATATATATATATATATAACACACCTAAAAGCAATATTGCGTTGTCTTTTATGAAGACGGTCTTTCACAAGCAACCATCAAAAAATAGCATTACCAGTTGGGTATCTATGTTTTATAAAATAATTGTTCATCCCTTGCATCTATTAAAGACAAAACTGATTCAAAATTTGGGAGAGCGTAAGAGTAGGTTAAGATTATTAAAAAGAAAAACCTATTTTGAGATCATTAAATTAACTAGACGTATTTTTAACTAATTCGTAGGTGTTTGCTTACGTCCACCAAGCTCTTCGGTATACCTCATCTTTTATGTGATTAATATAGAGGATGCAATTTGATTAACATTGCACTAGTTTCCTTGGTAGAGGAGAAATGACTATCCATGTGATACCTTTATTTACTTCTACATCTCAAGTAAAGTAGGAACAAAACCCTCTTCTCCAAGGTGTAGTGTAATGCAAATTCACCGTGAGATTCTTGACACAAAGATATATTAACCATATATTAAGTCTATGTGAGAGCTATTAGTTGTTTTGCCTCTTCAAATAAGTCATCTATTTTGGTTTTGAGTTTTGGACTAGGACAATCATGTTGGGTATCTATAAACATCTGACCAAACAGGGAGGTTTCATGTCCAAAAACCCATTGCAAATTGTCTTCTATCCAGATTGTAGGATTACCTCTAATGAATTTATTGCTCATCTCAAGATCACTATGAATCTCTTCTAGCATGGAAACTTTTGAGAGGTTCAATCACATAACATGAATTCTACCTTTCTACTTTGCATGTACTCATTGACTCTTTTGGTGCAATCTACTCTTAGAGATGTCCAACGTCTTGGTAAGGATCTCGGGGAGTTCATGTTGTTTCCTCTTGCCTCTATCATCATCTGATACCTTGGCTACACTCATTTGTTGCAACCTAACATGGGGAATTATCCTTCCAAAACCCACCCTCTCACATAGACTCTCAAAATGCATAATTGTCAAAATAGAGCTCCTGTAAAAATGAAACAATAGCAAGAGAGAATTTTCAAAAAGTGAATCTACAAAAACTTTTGCCCCACATCATGAGTCTTCATTTCATACTCATGTGCACTTTTTTGATAGTCTATTATCATGTTAGTTGGTGAAGAGTCATGCACTCAACATGCAACCATCAGATTCAGATTTAATTTCAGATTCTTGTTTTTTGGCGGCATAATCATGCCGCTTGAATGTTTGCATTGACATTTGGCTGCAAAAATGTGTGATAGTTGATGTACCACTTGTGAACTCATACTTATATCACTTTTCCACAAGAAGTCATATCATTCCTCATGATTCTTGACTTCATGTTATCTTTCAGCTCATAATTATGAAGAGCATAAGGTTTGTAACGACAAAGGCTACAAACTATCATCAAATTGCTATGGTTACAATACCATGATATATGACCTTTGCAACAAATACAAGGGTCTTTTTTCTTGTAGGTTGCCTTGTTGTAGGAGTAGTCCTATACCTCATCCTTAAGGCCATAGGCCCATATGGCAAAATACATCATCCTAGACCTATTACAAGGTTGACAAAAAAAACTACCTTTTTTTATCACCTAAATATTAAACCACCTACTATTATACTACCCAAAAAAATTCTCTCCTAAGGCAAAGGTTGATAAAGACATACCTTCCCTCAATGTGAACACCCCCACTATAATACCAAGAGCTAGCCATATGATCTAGATGTGAGATTTGGTTTGGTAACATCTGGAATGATGTTATACATGATGGTACAAATAGATTAGATAGAAGTATCACCAAAAGAATACTTCTACTAATAGGGCAAAAACCAAAATAGACTTGAAGACCTTAGGATCAATAGCTACACATATGATTTAAAGGTGAGACTTAGTTTGGTAACATCTGGAAGGATGTTACACATGATGGACTCAACAGATCAAAAAGAGGTATCACCAAAAGGGGACTTCTACTAATAGAGTAGGAACCAAAATATACATGAAATCTTTGAAGGCAATTTTGGAGGCCTAAACGGATGAATTAAGCCTCAAAAATATGCATATTCCCCCCCCCCCAATGGACAAAAGGCTAGCCTTCACTCCCCCCCTAGTTTGTCTCATTGAGAGATTTCCAACGGTACCTTACCCACATGATTTTGAGATTCCTATAAGAAGATTCCCTAAAAGTTTCTCTTTAGTCAAAGCTTGTTTGACCAACCAGATAGGATCTAGACCAACATGTCACCCATCCAAGTAAGTAATCCAAGGGTGGAGCTTTCTGACATGTCAACTATCTGTGTGCCTAATCCTATGGTGGAGCTTCCTTGGAAGAGATCCTCTTGGTCTATATAATAAAGAGAAGGTGCTCATTTGGGGCATCAAATGATTGAGTTTGAAATTTTTGTTTTCTCTCTTCTCTTATCCTCAGATTATTACAATGGTATCAATGCAAGTGTTTTAGTCCAAGAGAGTGGATCACACCTCTTGGAAGAGCACGAACTACTGAAACTAAGTAATTTGAGGTGGAGAATATAGAGTAATTGGTAGACTTAGGAAGGACTTTAGAGAACGGATGGGATGGATGCACTGGGAGGACAATTTCCCGCACCTAGATTTCCATTCTTGAATCCATTCCACATCAAGGTTATGTACATCCAGCGTGAGCAAATGAGGGTATCACTAGTTTATCACTTTGGTGCAGAATTCATGGACAAGATGATGAACTCACCAAACCCGGTGATTCTACCTGTGGTGATATATGACAGAGAGTAGGATTTGACAGTCTACATTTTATTATGATGATATGGATGTGAATGTCCCAAATCATCTCCCTTTCAACACTCATGTAGAAATTTGTTATGTAGTGAGACCAAAAGTGATGTTTAGAGATTTTGTGGTTAGGAATTTTGGTGAGGAGGATTATCAACGAGTGATAGCTTTTGAGGTCCCAATGGTAGTTCCGATAGTTTGTGCACCTTCCCGAGTGATCATATTGACTCTGTATTAACATAGGCATTAGCAATTGAGTGTTGTAGGAACCATGGATCGCAATTGCAAAAGCTAGTGCAAGGAATGCAAGGCATGTTGAATGAATTTTGAGAGATTAAAATGACCATGGAGACATTACAAAGTCAAGTGCAGATCCTCAGGAACAATCAAGCAATGCAAGAAGAAGAGTTGTCTCAAAACCCAATACCTACAACTAAAGTACTTAGAGAGGCACCCGTGCCTACGAACCCTGTCAATGATGAAGCCACATTGCTACTATGGATGAAGAATACTTGCAACATCAAGCCTTACAAGGGGCACCATATGATGGGATTAGTGGAAATTTGGATCTTGAGAATGAATCAATATTTCCGATTGTTCTCAGTAGAGATCACGGAGCATGTTGCAGGCATATTTGCATGTGGGTACTTGATCGATAAAGCCCTCACATGGTATGATGCTTGGGAACAATCCATTTTTGCAAAGAGAAGGGAGGTCATGTGGACAGCAATGCAAGAAGGATTGCTAAAGAATTTCCAATTGGTGGATTCCGTGCAGATGGCCCAAATCCGACTATGGGAATTGAGACAAAAGAACAATGTATGAGAGTATATGGAGGTATTTCTGGATCTACAAGTCTCAATAACCAACATGAGTCCAGTAAAGGCTCTCGACAATTTCAAATGAGGGTTGAAGGAGTGGATTTGGCACGAAGTCATGGTGCAAAATCCTTGTACGGTATTTGAAGCCATTGCTTGTGCACAAAGAATAGCCGGAGCATTGGGTGGAGGTGAAGGAGTAGTTCCACTTCACATTATTGTGCAAAAATGCCACACATGGGTGGACCAATACCGATGGAATTGGGTAACCTTTGATTTTGAGATTGAGGAGCACGACCGCTTCAAGGGAAGCGTGGACAAGTAGAAGAACAAAAAGATGGAGTCCCACGAGGAGAAGGAACTTGAAGAAAACAATGCCATTGTTACAATTGTGGCCGTATTGGGCACATATCTACCAATTGTTGTGCTCGTTTCCCTAGAGGCCCTTGGCCTTCATACATGCGATCTTTGAACAACATAGAGAGGTGCACTGAATAAAGGAGGTGGAAATCACTTTGGAACAAAAAGGTTGTTAGTAAATGTACCTCATAGCCTTATTGGCTCAATAAGGAAGCAAAGAAGCAAGGGAAGTAAGAAGATGAACATGCAAAGATCCCAAAAGGCAACCTCACAATTGATTGTTGTGAATGGAGTCCTAGAAGGCAATCAAGTGAGAGTATTAATAGATACGGGAGCAACAGAGAATTTCTTGTCTTGCTCTGTTGCAATAAGATTGGGAATGGATCTAGAGAGAGATGAGAGTGAAGAAGAAGAGTTACCTAACGGGCAAATAGAGAGGATTAAATCATTACCTAGATGGGGTAACACTCTCTATAGGAGAATATCAAGAAGCAATTGAGTGACAAGTGATACAATTAGCTCGTTATAATGCAATCTTAGGCATGTCATGGATAGAGCATTATAACCCTATAGTAGATTAGAGGAAGAAAGTAGTGAGAACCCACCAGTGGTCAATCATTGGGGTTAAAGAAAAATCACACAAGCAAGAATTGCCTCTATATGCCATAGGGACGGCAACTGTCTCTAAGACCGATAGATGTTTCATGGGTCTAATAAGAGAAGTCCAAAGTGCACAACTTGATGGAAAGATTCCTGAGAAATTGAAGGATGTGGTGGATGAGTTTCAAGATGTCTTTCCCGATGATCTACCCTCAGGATTACCACCAAAAAGGAGAGTAGATCATAAAATTGAGACACTGCCGGAGAAGACACCTCCTTGTAAGGCCCCATATTGCCTATCACCTCATGAGTTGGAGGACTATAAGCCTCAAATTGAGAAGATGTTGCAGAAAGGGTTCATCCAACTTAACATATCACCATATGGGGCTCATGTCTTGTTTGTGAAGAAGAAGGATGGTACAATACGCATGTGCATTGACTATCGGGGTCTCAATCAGCAAACAGTGAAGAACAAATACCCCATACCTTGCATGGATGACCTACTTGATCAACTCCATGGAGCAAGATACTTCACCAAATTGGACTTGCGAAGCGGTTACAATCAAATGCAAATTGCAAAGGAGGATGTGTACAAAACTGCCTTTTGAACTAGGTATGGCCACTTTGAGTATCTTGTGATGCCTTTTGGCCTCACCAATGCACCTACCGCTTTCATGAGTCTAATGAATGACATATTTTGTCTATACTTGGATAAGTTTGTTATCATCTTCTTGGACGATATCCTAGTATACATTAGTACAATGACAAAACACAAACAACATCTACGAGAAGTCCTCCAAATTCTAAGACAAAATCAATTGTATGCCAAAATCTCAAAGTGCAAGTTTGGCAAGTATGAAGTAGACTACTTGGGGCATAGAGTAAGTGCAGAGGTCATTCTAGTATTGTAGGATAAAATAGAGATCATTCAAAATTAGAGTGCACTAGAAGATCAGACTCAACTCAAGAGCTTCTTGGAGTTGATGAGATTCTATCATAGATTTTTCAAGGACTTCTCCAAGGTTACATAGCCTTTAACAGCATTACTTGGCAAGGGGAAGAAGTGGACATGGGGAACCGCACAAGAGTTGGCCTTTCAAGAATTGAAAGCCGCCTTGCTACATGCACCAATCTTGAAGTGATATGACCCAAAACATCCAATCAAGTTGGCTATAGATGCATAGGTGTAGCAATACAAGCTGTCCTACAACAAGAGTGACATGACGGATGGCATCCAATTACATATTTCTCTCAAAAGTTGTTTCTGGCAGAGCGCAACTATCATACCATAAAATGAGAAGAGTTGGCCATCGTGCTTGCAACCAAGCATTGGAAGCACTATGTAGGCAAGAAGGCATTTGTAGTAGAGACAGATCACAAACCTCTAGTCTACCTCAAGATGCAGAAGGATCTATCTTGTTGCCAGATTTGGTGTGCAGAGTGGCGCCAATGCTTCAACATGACAATCACTTGTGTGGAAGGTAAGAAGCAACTTGCATATGCATTCACCCGCATGCCAATGGCAAACAACTTGGTGGTAGAGGTTAAGATTAACCCCAAATTCTGGTCAAATATTTTGGTTGCTACAAAAACTGATCTATAGATTGTAGAATTGCAATCATTTAAAAGCATCACCAGCACCCACGGATTCACCTTTTGTGATAGCAGATTATGGATCCTAAATGTCCCAAAATTACACACCTCCATTCTAGCTGAATGTCATGATTCGGTCATTACAAGTCATGTCGGAGTGGACAAGATCTTGGATGGAGTCCAACGCCATTACTATTGGCCCAAGATGAGCAACAACGTGATGGACTACATGCACAGTTGCCTACTTTGACAATAGAACAAAGCTTCTAATCAACCTCTCCCCACTCCTACCCAACATTGGGAACAAGTGAGTATGGATCTCGTCTGTGAATTACCCAAGACCACCTTAGGGTTTGACTCCATCGTGGTCTTTGTGGACCGGCTCAACAAAATGATTCATGTACTCCCTACTACTAAGGATGGGACCGCTCCACAACTAGCTCAATTATACTTAGATGTAATCTTCTCTCACCATGGCTTGTCTCGAGTACTCATCATTGATAGAGGTACTCAATTCACCAGTTTGTTTTGGCAAACACTCTTTGGTTTCTTCAAAACCAAGTTGGCCATGTCCACATCTTACCACCCACAAATAGATGGAAAAACAAAGCAGGCTAATCGCACGATTGAAGACATGTTACGCGGCTTCACCTTAGAAGAGCAAGAGAAGTGGGACACCCTACTCCCGTTGATGGAATCTGCTTACAACATATTGTGAATGCATCCACCTAAGTCAATCCGTTCTTCCTTGTGTATGGTGAGCATCCCTTCACACCCTCTAGCTTGACGAAGATCCATCCAGTGGCTACCAAGGTAGATGCAGTCAACATATTTGTTTCTAGAATCCAACAAGGTGTGGAGAGCGCCAAGCACAGATTACAGATTGCGCAAAATCAATAGAAGCAATATGTTGATGCACACCGTAGGCACATGGATTTCAATGTTGGGGATCAAGTGTGGTTATTGACAACCAACCTCACATTAGTTGGACCTTGTAAGCTCAAACCTCGTTTTATTAGGCCTTTCTTGATTCTTTGTTGAGTCGGCATTGTGGCCTATCACCTTGAGCTACCACCACACATGAAGATCCATCCAATGTTCCATGTTTCCCTACTATGTAAACAATGCTCCCCGATCATGCCAATGTCATTCCACACAAGACATTTGACCTTATCCAACACTCATTGATGGCATGGAGGAATATGAAGTGGAGCGTATTCTCCAAAAACGCATACATGGTACTCACCATCCGCGGGTGGACTAACTAGTATAGTGGAAAGGTTACACTCTCTATGAAGCAACCTGGGATCCCGCTGTCAATTTGACACATGCATTGGTGTTGGTGCAAGCGTTTGAGCAAAAGCTGCACAACGAGGACGTTGTGTCTTAAAGGAAAGAGGTATGTAATACCAAGAGCTAGCCATATGATCGAAATGTGAAATTTGGTTTGGTAACATCTGGAATTATTTTATACATGATGGTCAAAATATATCAGATAGAAGTATCACCAAAAGAATACTTCTACTAATAGGGCAAAAACCAAAATAGACTTGAAGACCTTAGAATCAATAGCTACACATATGATTTAAAGGTGAGACTTAGTTTGGTAACATCTAGAAGGATGTTACACATGATGGACTAAACAAATCAGAAAGAGGTATCACCAAAAGTGGACTTCTACTAATAGAGTAGGAACCAAAATATACTTGAAATCTTTGAAGGCAATTTCGAAGGCCTAAACGGATGAATTAGGCCTCAAAAATGTGCGGACACCCCCCTCCAATGGACAGGAGGCTAGTATTCCATTCCCCCCCATTTTGTCTCATTGAAAGCTTTCCAACGGTACCTTACCTATGTGATTCTAAGATTCCTATAGGAAGATTCCCTAAAAGATTCCCTCCAATCAAAGCTTGTTTGACCAACCAGATAGGACCTAGACCAACATGTCACACATCCAAGTAATTAATCCAAGGGTGGAGCTTGCTGACATGTCACCTATCTGTGTGCCTAATCCTATGGTGGAGCTTCCTTGGAAGAGATCTTCTTGGTCAATAAAATAAAGAGAAGGGGCTCATTTGGAGCATCAAATGATTGAGTGTGAAATCTGTGTTTTCTCTCTTATGTTATCCTTGGAGTATTATTGGTTGGGCAATAGTACAAAGTATAGGGCTAGAAACCATCTACGGCATGGTATAGCAATACGTGATGGAGAATGACTGTGAGATCCTACATTATGGGGCTTGTAGATAAGTTGTCTATGGGTTGACCAAGTTTGAGTGCAGGAGAGACAAGTGTGGTGGGATCTTCCTCTACGGGCTATGCAGTTAAAGAAGGATAGGGTAATCTTCTATGAGGTTGTATTATAACAGAAGAGGTAGGTAGTGCTTTGATGGTATGAAAGTATGGACATTTAGGCTAGGAACATCTAAGAAAGGAGAGCCAATTGGCATTTATGGTGTGAGCATACAAAGGAGGAGGTGGCCTTAGGTAGAAAAGTGATTGGGGTAGATAGAAAACTCTTTTTAGGGTTAGAGTAGCTATTTAGACGGATGGTTCTCCCATTGAAGTGCAATCTTCCAACCAAGAGTCCATGATAGAAGGTTCTCATCAAGGCAGATTCACTTATCTCTTGTAACCTTTTTGTTTGCTTATGGGCTAAGGAGAGAGTAGTTGCAATTATGAGAACTAAGCATTACCCCTTTACTGAGGTTGTACTATTCATATCAACTCAAGGATCTAAGTATCCAAGTGTAGTAAACATACCATTAATCTACCTTAATTTTATGGATGCTATGGTGTACATGTGATTCTTGTTAAGCCATGTATCTTGTGTTATGGATTTATGCTCCTCATGTATTCATCACATTTTTTGCTTAAAGTGGAAGTTGTATAATAAACCTATTAGGTAAGACTCTATAAAAAATGTAAGAAGTACCATACTAAGGAGGCCAAAGAGCTCATAAGGGTGTCAAACCTAAGAGCTATCTCAATGAGATTTTTGTGCTTGAGTTGAATTATGATATCCCAAGAGCTTGAGATATCCAAAGAGATTTTTGTGCTTGAGTGGAATTATGAACAACTATGGGAATCATGTCTACACCTCCTCATTAGGCCAAGTAAACAACCGTCCATGCAAGGACTATATAAACTTTCCTCTTCTCACATAGTGTCTCATATCTCCCACTCCAAGACAAGACTATCCCGCCAACATTTCTAGTGCTATTGCTAGCAATTCCATATGTCCTCTCCACTCATCTCTACAACTTGCTCTAAACATGTTTACTCTGCTAAAAATTATGCAAATGCTGCTACTTTAAGCCCAAGGAAAGCATTACCTCCTAATTTTACAAGTTGCATTATTTTAAACCCAAGGGAAGCATTATCTCTTGTGTCTCCAAGTATTTTTGTTAATTTTCAAGAAAATCTCTTAATGGCAAGTACTTATGCCCAAGGAAACCCGTCTACATCAGTACCACCATAGACTGCTACCCAAGCTTATCTTGTTGTCACAATACCTCTTTCATCTTCTATGATTCCTATAGCTATCAATGCAATGGCATCAGGTTTAGGAAGAGAAAACAATTGTATACTCCTTGGAACAATAATGTTCATCGGGCAAGAAGACTTCAAGCCATTCTTGTGAATATTTTAGAATGTTTGCATGGCACAAAAAATCTTGGATAATAATGCCATTGCACAAGAAATCAACCATGTTTTATTGGGTTTGTACAACACTATTTTAGTGGCCTCAACCCTGCCATAAGGACAAGTTATGCATTAATATGAGCTACAAAATACAAGAATACATCTCACCAAAACAACATGAACAACTCATGGAGAAGATAAATAGGCTTTGCAAAGGACATAATAAAACAATGTAAGCATTTATTCAAAAATTTCAATACATATTTTCAATGATCACACCAGCTCCAGATCCCACTATGTCTATCAATTGGTTTAAAGATGCATTACTTGAGGACATCTAAAACTTCCTCATCAACAAAGCTGCTATGATAGCTCAAGCATTTGAGCAGGCACAATATTGGGCTCAAGCTAATAAGCAAGACATGGCCTTATCAAATTCATGCTCTATAATACCAAGTTTTAAAAAGGAAAGGAATGCATAACCCCTATGTCGCTACTCAAGGATTCCCACAGCCTAACTACTTCTATGGCTGTACTTCTACAATGGCTCAATATGCAACACTAATCTAGTACCCACATGTGAACAAGTGCCTATAGCTATACCAATCCTTGTAGTCCCATCTATAACTTCCCTATCTCATTGGGACTAATAATGCATATAGCTACCAATGTTTTGGCCACAAACATCAAGATAGAAGACATCGTGCTAAACTAGAAACAACTAGAAAACCTTCACCTTGCACACTAACCTCAAGAGAGGAATTTGGTAAACACTACTACTAAGGAAGAGATCTCTTGTACTTGTTTCTTTGGACAAGGACACATTAATACTCAGTGTGCTATCCCAAACATTCCAAATTTCTATATGCATTATGGAAGGTACGGGCAAACAATGGCCAACTATAGGACACTTTGATGGTGCCAAGTAGATGTATGCAAGCTCTACCTTCATTTAGTTATATTACCTTATTTTACCAACTCATTAGCTTTTTTTAACTCAATATTATTATAGTTAAAGTATGAACCTCTTTAAAAGAAATTTATATTAAAAGGAGAAACTTTAGTGAAATTTTCTATTATAGTATATTGGAGTGGTATCTCTTTGGACTTTGCATGGTCAAATTGACTTGGTTTAGAATTGGTGTCAAACTCTATTGGCTTGACCAAGTTATGTGACTTTTGGTAGTAGAAGGAGGTAAAGTTATGTATATTTGACTTAATCTTGGAGTATTTGAAATTTTTAATTAAGAGAAGATTCTAAATGCTTATCAAATATTCTTAGAAGCTTCCCAAAGGAAGCATATGAAGCCAAAACCATGTGATTGCATTTTGACTAGGGATTCCTTACCTAATGTAAGTTTAGTGGGTTATGAAGGCACTTACTTTGATGATTTTTGCGAGTCTAAGGAAGTGAAAGAAATCCATTCCTTAGGGAGCTTAGCTTAGAATGAGTGAGAATGAGGCTTTGTGAGTACTATCTACATATGACAAGTACGAGCAAAATTTTCTATTTGAGAGTGCCTCTACTATAGCGTACATTTTGGGGGAAACTTTGACTCTAGAGTGCTCTTTTATGAATATGAGAGGAGAACAATCTATGTTTACACTGATGAAGTGTTCTCTTGAAAGTTATTTTGGAGTAGCTTTAGCATAAGAGAGTGAATGAATGATTTGAGTAAAGAATGAGAGATTTTGGAGAGTAAATGAGAGAGTTCCTTCTAGTTATTATCCTTGATGGTACTCAATATCACTTTGTTCTTAGTTGGATGTGTACATGGTACACATCCAACTATCACTAGAAGTATCCTTCGGGTGCTAGAAAAGCTTGGTACTATTTATCTTTGCAAGTCTCCCCAAGGAATGGTATACCTCAAAGTGAAGTTTTAGAGAACTCACGCTTCAATCTTGAGCCTCTTTAGTTTCTAGCTATAAAATCTAAAGAGGCAAAGTAGCAGACATACCGGGATCCTTTAATGCCATAGTGGGTTTTGCTTGATTGTGTGTAATTAGGTGCCCATTTGCAAAGTATTTGGAGAGTTTTTGAGAAAAGAACAAGCAGAAGGTTTTGAGGAATAATGAGTTTAAATCTTTCCATTAACACCGAGCTTCTTCTCAAAGTTCACTGTAGAATAGTTGCATTTCTTGCACCTAGTGTCTTGGACTATAACTGAAACATATATTAGATAGTACAATCCATCCATTCCGTAATGACTAACATGAATGGATTGAAGGAGTTATTAGGAATCTTGAGAAGAATCCCGGTAACATATGGTTAAACCTTTATATTAATTTAGAAGTGCTGGCTTGTATGTTATTGTTGAATCATCATATATACATTAAGTTTTGTATGCGTATTGAATATATATGAGAACAATTGAAATCAAATATTATTTAAATGTTCATCAATAATGAAATGTTCTTCCAGAAGAATATGCTTGAAGTATTCATGAACCCAGATCATCATCTACTCTTGTTCCTTTCCTTCCGATATGAACATAATCTATTAAGACCTTTGAGAATCCTTTTGTTTATTAATATAAAGTAATTCATAAAAATGGTAGGTAATCATATAAAGAATAGAATAGTATATATATGTGTGTGTGTGAGAGATACGTTTGAGTTAATAGAGATCAAATGATAGCCTCCATTACCATCAGTAATTATTGATCCGAGCTGAACTTCTCTTAATCACGTACTTGTTAATCTTTCCTATAAATTAACCCCTCGGTCACCTAATAACTACTACGATGCACTAGGCCAATATAAGCCAAACTTTAGGTTTCAGTCATGTATAAATGGTTGGGTGTTCTTCAAGTTTGCTTTTGTATAGTCCGCTTTGAGCTCGGAAGAGGGTAAGGTGTTGTAAAGAAGAAACCCTATCTTACTTTTAGTTTCAAATACGAGATGTAGCAATTTATTTGTCTTACAGCATATCTTATCCTCCAGCATATTCTAGAGAGTCAAGAGGGCATGTTGAACTTATCCATTTGTGAAGGATTTTGGAGCATCATGGTATATAGTCGTCTATAGTTTTACACCTTTAGATGATATACTCCAATTTTTAATTGCACATAATGAGTAAAGTATTTAAGTTTGCAATTTGAGTAAATTTTTATGAATTTTACCAAATTGGAGAAAAATTGGAGTATATCATCTAAAGGTGTAAAACTATAGACTACTTTACACCATGACGCTCCAAAGTGTCGTCATCTCGTGTCTTGAGACGTTGTGTTAAGTCCTTCACAAATGGATAAGTTATACGACTCTCCAGAATTATGTTAGAAGATAAATAGAGAAAATCATGTTAGAAGACAAATAGATTGCTACAATCTCTAATCGGCAAGATCTTATAAAAAGTTATAAACAAATTGAAAAATAAGTACATTTATTCATTATGTATTTCAGAAACAGAAAACTTGTAAAGATAATTCATATTAAGGAATTGAAATTATTTGGGGGAAAATGAGGGATAAAACCAAAAGTGAAATACAAGTCAAGTTCGAGAACTAAAGTTCTTCATTTGAAAAAGAGAAGGGCAATTATTTTCCTTTGGCTTTCGCAAACTATTATGGAATAGAAGAAGGCCGACCTCATAGAACACAAGAAGAGGAAAACCCCATCGAGCCGTACAAGAAAGAGACAAGTGAGGTAGAATGGAGCTTGACACCAATTCTCTCGATATGAGAAATTTGTTTTATTTGTGAACTATTGCGGTATAAGGTCTGTAACTCTAAAAGTGAGTTGTTTATTATTTTTTACAAAAAATTTAATGAATTAACTTTCAATCTATTTTTTGTCTGTAAATTATTGTAAGTTTGTTAAGAAAAAACACCCTATTTGGGAACACCAACCACAGGAAAAGAAAAATATGAGTTGAATTTAGTGATTCAGATTACAAAGTCTTACCACAATAATTGGGAACTGTAGAGTGTAAAATATTTATTTTTATAAGATACATAATTTAACAGAATTCAGAAGATTGTTCTCTACGGTTCATCTCAAAGGTCACAAGTTTCTTCAGCTAAATCAATCTTCAAGGTAATTTCTCATTTGAATTAGCAGTCTCCTTAAACGGCAAGTATTTAGTATTGATTTAATTAAGTATGTCAGGTTTCATTTTAACTATCTTATAAAAATGAAACTATTTGCATTGGGGACCCATTCTGTGGACAAACTTCATTATAATGATGATATTAGTAACCTAATGATATTTTCTTTCTCTCCGACCGATGAAAGTTACATTGTGGGAAAGAGTGGAGGAAGATGTAAGAGAAGGTAACACACAACCAATCACTTCTCAACTAATTGTGGAGGATTATTTAAAGATTTTGCTTTTCGGCGTCATAGGGAATTTAAGACTCTAGACATGGTAAATTCGTCTAACATTCTTGCTTCTTGCTTCTGCCATCCCGACGTTTGGATGTGTGCATTGGATGGACAACGTCGCATTACTAAACCGCTGTTTGGCACATCTGAGTGGGTGACGATATACTCTGCCGGTTCGCGAAAGAAGCTGGCAATCATCTCTCGAGTCTCGAGCATTTCAAAAATACATGCGGCAAAATCGGTGCCTTTCCCTAACCCATTCATCCCAAGGTCCAAAAACTCTACCTTGGCATGTCAACAGATTCACAGTGGACATAGACATTTGTTCTAGAGGGGGGCATTTGTTCTCGAGAGGATTGTGCTCGAGGATAGAAGGAAAGGTCTGCCTGGCAGACTTCAGTAGGTCACCCAAAAACATGTACAGAGAACAGAGGTTTGTTGGCCTCCATATGGGAACATAAAATTGCATAACCCAGGCATACTTCTAATTACCTAAGTTCAAAGATGGTCATGACAGCGGTGTGCTGGTCGTTTAAAACTGCGCGAGTGGGGAAGTATTAATCCATTCGCCAAGTAGTAAACGCCGAAAGGTGATCTTTGGTGACCCTAACACCCCCCCCCCCCCCCCCAAAAAAACATCCCACCCACAAAAACCACCACCAACCCCCCCACTTAAACTGGTGGTACAAAACTGCATGTTCGTGGACACTCCATTTTATGTGGCCCCTCGACTACCTCTCTAGTGAAGTCCAAAACTGCAAACTTGTAGACCCAGCATGATCTATTGCCACCTCGAAATATCTCACACGAGGTACAAAACTGAATTTTTCCACGCACACTACTTTCCTCCCCATCCTGCTGGGTTGTTCACAACGTTTTTGGGTTGCTGACCCTAATCTTAAGGTGAACGCCTCGAATGCCTTGGTGGAGGCGTCGATGTGGGTGACCTGAAATGCATTCACAAATATTAAGACAACAATGTACATGAGGAAAGGACCCAGTTTCAAGTCAAACCAGACACGAGGATCGGCTACAAGTACAGGTAAAAAATTAACCCTGCGAGAGAAAATCATTATAGAACAGAAAAAAGGAATGTCTGGCCTAAGGAGTACCTCGAAGGTGGGTAGTCTCTTCCCGCTGAAGACCTGGGCTCCTTCGATCTACGCGGAGATCGAGGATGTGAACGTGATGGTGGTGGGGACCTAGGATGCGACCGAGAAGGAGGGGATCGAGGTGCGGGTGATCGTCCGGCCGGGGACAAAGATTTCCCGTTGGGTGTGGGGCTTCGAACTCGCTCTTTCCGAGATGGGGCAGGAGATGGAGACCGAGAATGATTTTTGCCGCTCCTGCCTCTCCTGCGGCTGCCAGGGGGGGACGGAGAATATGACCGACGATGACCGCGGTCAGTTGGTGTGTATGACCTACATACATTTCAATAATTAGCAAAACATACTACCTACATACAGGAGCTGCCTCCACATGGCCGTCTGTGACTATACGATACTTCACACTTCGAGAGAGACGCAAGCACATAAACTTACCTCTTGATCGCAGAGCATCAACCTGCATTATATTCTGTCTACAAGGTGTGTGTGATCGGAGATAACAGTTGACAATTCTTCTAGTAAGAGATCTAGATCCGAACATTTCCATTCGAACTACAACTAAGTGCCATTCAAAATTTTGAACGAGGAGAGTGGTTTCAAAACGCTATTCCGGCCCAAGTAAGGGAAGTATACCTTGAGTGGCGACTTTTTCGAGGAGAACCAGAATACCGGGGTGAACGCGAACGCGATCGTACTGTTATCGACAAGAAACAGCGATGAGACTAAAATCTATGCGTACCTTTAGTCGACAACACGCCCCTCCTATGGAAAATACACGAAAAGACTGAAGCTGATGCTTATCATGCGCATACCAAGCTCAAACGAAAAGAACACAACCGCAAGAAAAGCAAGAATGTCATCACACTTACCATAATACGGGGATCTGCGGCGTGAAGATCCACTATGGCCAGGGCGACCCCTGCTTATAGCGTGAATTCCACATGTCAGGTGACCCAGTCATAGGCAAACAAACTCGAATGTAAGTAGAGTTAACCATGTCAAGCAGGTCGACTTGTACCTAGTAGTACGCTCACATTTATCAAATAGTTCGAGGTGGGGGCAGTATACCTTATCCTCTCCTTAGACCTCATCTCCTGCGGTTTTTTGCGATTCTCTTCGGCAAAAACCACAGTGATTTCTCGTCCATTTATGACCTGGTGGTCCATGTGATACTGCGCCTCTGCCGCATCACCAGGATCCATGTACTGCACGAAGCCAAAACCCCTAGGTTCCCTGTTGCAGATATCCAGGCCAAGCACCACGACCATTAAGTGACTCGACATCCAAGACTGTCAGGTATACAGAATGTTTGACCATTCCCAGGTGTCGAGCGGGAGCACCTTGAAACCACCGTGGTTAGGCACATGATCCTTCCAACTACACTATTGAGAAGAACAAAATATTACTGTGAGTACAATACATACCGGAAAAGATTATGACAATCACCTGTGATCCCTGTGAAAGTGACAGCTAAAACATTCCAACAAGTTGCACCAGACAAAGCTCTTGCTGCTGACCTTGCTGTACAAAGCCACTAGTGATCGCCAGTATGAACTGATTGAGTTGGGACTTCAATTTTCTTCAATATTCTTCCTCTCTTCAAATTTCTTCACTTGAATTGAACACTTGAATTGAAAGCATGAACCTCTGGACATCTTCTCTTCAAGACTCCACCACTTCTCTTCACTTGGGCCCAATTGAACTATCTTCATCTCTCAATTTCCCTTGTACCCAGAGAGGTCTACCTCGGTGGGCCTTCCGGAACTGGCTCCCTTGACCGCCAGCTCTACAGTCTTAAAAAGCCAAACTGTTAGGGCAGTAGTTACACTTGGGTTCTAACAAGTCCAAATCTCACCGGGCTGTGGGTTCTAGACCTCTGAAAGTAAAATGCCCCCCACTAAAAAACTTATGCTGTGTGATGCCATAATGTAGTGAATGCTCTGTTGACGGTGTTAAGACTGGAAAAGGCATGAATGGTGTGGATCACTACCTCAGGTTACATGAAAAAGTTGAAACTAAGGCTGAGCGAGATTATGAATGCGTTGAAGATTGGGGCTGCGGTCCTCCATCCTAAAGTTGACATGCGTCGGTGCTACTTGACAAGGACAGCTGTCCTGCTCTCTTTGGGAACCCACGTTTCCGTGGGTTCTAAGCCAGCAAGATGTACACCAAATGAAGTATGCATAAAGTGGTCTAGACCTCAGGACCTAAATAACCCGGATTTGATTGCCAAAGCAGTCAGGGAAGCCGTGATGAGCGATGTTTCTACCCGAGAATCCCCTCTCTTTAATCGAATATTGTTGCTGAGGAGAAGTAGGCGGAGTCCTGAACCTCAGCATCTCGAAAGAAGAGATTGAAGGTACCACGTTGGAAGTAAGGCGACCTGGCCCTTCCGCTGATCTAATCCGTTTCTCATATACGTGCTGACGAGATATCCTAAATTAGTCGCCATCGTTGACACTTTAACATTGCTGAAGATGAGACTAAACTTGAAAGGAGTAACTCTGCAAGGACCCTGACGAGCAGACTATGTCGAGACACTCAATCTACTGATTAGTTGGGACTCACAATCACCCATTCACATCCATACTTGCCTAGCAATACAGGCAGACTAGACATGTGTGACTATCTTCGGGAGGAAAGGTGCACGTCATACAAGGCAGAATCCATCGACAAGACCACGCTAGGAAAACCATAGATCTGTCTAAAGGCTGTTATAGAAAACGCGACACACACTCCAAGTTTTACTCACCACTATCTTGTAGAACTTCAAACACGATTGCAGCTGATGAGCTTCAATGAAGCTTGTAATACAAAAACAAATATCGCGACTGTATATGGATCGTATGAGAACTCATTTAACTTCTTACCCAGTATAATAGTCTTTCGGGAGATAGACATCCTTCACAACTCCATACCGCTCGAACGGCAAGCGAAGATCCTCGGACCTGCTAGGAAAGGAGAAAACCAACACAGAACCATCAGGTCGGCTGGGTGACATAAAGACAGACATGGAGCCAAGATTGACAAAAGAAATCAATTGATTGGCCAAGTGCAGAGTTGGCGAAAGTGCGACACAAGGGAAGATGAGGTTGAGAGAGTAGAACTTCCAATTTGAATAGTTTGATCCAGATAACGAATCGTTCTTCAATACATTTGAGATTCCCTATGGTACGCCATATGTAGTTAACCTAATCTATTAAACCTCGTATCCTTCATATGGAAAGCTTTGCATCCACGGTAACAGAGCATGGCAACTAGGAAAGCCCGCATGAGCTGATATTTTGCAATGCGCAGTATCACAATGGCATGCTCAAAGTGATGAACTAGCATATGATAACGGGAATCGAACTCGATGCTCAGATGCGGGTGTTGAAGGTCACGAAAAGTTCAAGAAGGATTGTCAAGAGGAGCCTTGCAAGGCATTATTGCAAGGCACTTAGTAATGAATTCAGTATAGGCAACAATTGGCAATACTACATAATATTTCACGACGACGGTGAGGCCAGCCGAGGAAAACCAAGCTTAAATGCGATATTATAGTCGGCGCTGGTGCTGCGTGACCGGGTGAGATGATGTCGACGTGGAAGACTCGCGTCTAGATACTCAACTGAATGCAGGTTCTAGACAATCAGTCTACGGACGATGAATTGTCAAGATGTGAACGAGGACAGGTTGCAGACTCAGACTTTTGATGCTCGGGTCAAGTAGCAAATACAGAATTGGAATGGAGATTATCACATTGCACTTACAACCACGAAGTCAGCAATGGTGCTCAGTGATCAGAGAGTGTGACGTTAGATTTTGGCGAGAGAAAGCTTCTGCTCACTGCGACAGAGGAGGATGAGCAGAGAATAGTTTGAGCTTTAAGTTCCGAGTTCTAGTTCGCGAGATAAGCTTGGAGAGAAGACAATCACAACTGGAAGAAAATAGCATGAAGAGGAGTACAGGAACAGGGGGAACAGTCAGATGACATCCACTACCGAGGACGGCCCAAAGAAAGGGTGGAGGAAACGCAACACGACAGGAGAACTTGAAGGCGACACGGAATTGGCGGACAGTTCCTCGAAGAGAACAGAAAAGGCCCAAAAGGTTTCTAGGTACGCCGAGAAAGACTTTCTTCGACTCAATCCGGAATACATTCCACTCGTTGAAAACCAGATTGCCCAGCTTGCAGCTCATGGATTCATAAACCCCAACTCGCGGACCAGTAGAAATCATAATGTACAATGACGTAGAATCAACCGAGAAATCAGTACAATCGGCCACAAGTAATAAGTAAAGCGTCGCTAAGGCATACAGACGTGAACATACGTAATCTTCAGTACGAAGGCTTTGCTATTTCCATATCCCCATGGACACTCTGAGGGTGACCAACAAGATTGACAGGCTTTAAACAACAGGAGAAGAATCATGGACCAAATTGCGCTCAGATTGCTCATGTTCAGTTCAAGTTCAGTGGCGAATCAAAGACAGATTTAGAGCCGAATGTGGGAGCTGCTTTGAAGTTACAACTAAATCGTCGACGACGGTGCTGAATGAGCAGGAAGTCTTTTCAAAAAAAAATCTTTTACCAAAAAGGATATTTGATTCCTGCGATGTAGAAATGAGGATAGGGCGGGATGTTTCAAAGACTTGATGTTCCAAGCTCCGGTTCCAGGAACAAACTTGGAGGGAGGACAAACACAACTGGACAAAACAAAAGTCTCAGAAGAAAGGAGCGTAAAATGCATGGAACAGCACGCGCACGGGACTCGGAATGAAATACCAAAATAGGATAGACATGCAAAACTGAAGGAAGGTGCGAAGGACCAAGCTTCATTCGAAAATACAAGCAGGAGGATAGCTGAGAGTTTCTGGTCAGTTCTTCGAGGGGAACATAAAAGCAAAAGAACAAAAGGGCCAGACCAGCTCAGGAACGTCGGGCATCTGAGAACAGAAGCTGTCGGGATATGTAGTATATCTTTCCGTCGACTTTGAAGACTCGGACACTGTGAAGTGGTAACTCGGAAATATGTTGCTTACCTTGCGCTGCTTATTCACATGTTTCTCCTAGTATTTTGTGTTTCTCCTAGTAATGTTGTGGTGTCTACCTGATTAATCATTGCCTGCTGTAAGCGGAATAACCCTTGAAGAGTGCATGTCTTATTTCTCCGAGAGTGATGTGACGTGCAAGTTCAAACTGCAAATACAGTTCAAACTGCATATCCATAGAGCACTACTTCGTTAATACGCCCGTCGACGTAAAGCCCTGGTCTTAAGCTTAAAGTGTTGTGCCGCAATCCAAGTAACGAACCAGAATGAAGAAATCAAACTTGTCACAACACAGGAGCGCATTCCAGTCGATCACTTGCCATCAAACAGACGTACTATCTCACTCCAGGGGTGGGAGCGGAAACGAACGTTCTGGCAGAATTATTCTTTCTCAGGAAAGTATTTCCTTCCAAATCTCAGGAGAAATTATTAGGCACAAAAAAATAGGGAAACCTATTGCGGGTGAAGGCTAAGGTGAGCAGAACCTTGAGCGGTACACCATGAGAAAACAACGGACACGATGGACATGTGCGTAATAACTTTCTCATAATGAACACTAGAGAAAAGATTCAGGGTCCGTGGCGCATGATCGAGTGAAAAGATGACTTATTCAGGCTCCAATTCAGGCATCCCTACTGCTGAAACCTCATTCAGGAAACGAAGGCAATGCAAAACTCAGCCCTATTTCGGAACCAGAATCTTTCAGTTCTGACTGTTCTATGTTTGCTGTGAGATGTTAGACTAGCAAACTGCACTTCATTCATAAGAAGCTTACCGGCAGTCGCGAGGTATGTTTCGAACCAAGAGGCTAGTCGGAGGATCACCACGCCGTCCATAACGGCTTCGGCTAGGACTAGGACTTCGTCCACGACCTCCATGCCCTCTCCTGGGGGGTGGGCTGTAACTAGGACTACGCCGCCTCATATCTTTCCTCAGACGACAAATCACAAACTGGTCGAAGCGCAATTCCACAATCTTCTTCTACAAAGATATGAGTATTCCAGAGCCCCTGATGATAGAGACGGACGACGACAGACGCAGGCAAATCAACAGCCGCCTATGTATCTGATAACGCAAGGCCACCAGTCTTTAACCCGTTTACAAATTGAAATGGAGAAAGGCGGGCTGGGGGAGGGCAGGTGAGGAGGAGTGAGAGGCAAGAAGTGACAGATTGATTGTACAGGGAAATTATCGATGAGATAGAGGTTGACGCGGGAGCCTTAGGGTATAGTATTATGTATGAAGCGCGTTGTTACCAGGCACCAACCCGCCACCTTTACGATGAGCGGTAGATGTCGAAATTCCCTAAAACGCGGCGGTGGGAGGAAGGAACAGGGAAGAAGAGCAGCCTGCAGCGGCAACTGGAAATGAACCAACCGGCAGTAACCGCAGCGGGACGACCAACCGTGGTTCTCGTCGCTTCCCCGACTCTTCCCGCGGGAGCTATCTGACGGTGATCCGAGCGGAACTGACACTGACGTGGTACTGGGCATACGCAGTTACCGACAGTACATAGTAGCGGTCGTTGTGACACTAGGAATCTCCAAACGGACGGCGTGATTTCTGGAAAGAGGGCACAACAGCTTTCCTCTTTACTCTAACGAAGTGGCGAATCGTTTTGAAACTGCTTCCATCAAACCGCTCTCCAAAAGAAGAATTTATGCCGAATCCGACAACAGGAATTTAGGGTGGTAAAAACTGTTTCAACGTCTGGTTCAACAGTAGTGAAAATCCACAGTATCAAAAAACAAACCTTCTTGCAGTCCATTTGAATAAGTGGAAACAATTTCAAAGTGATGAACACATGGCGTCATAGTCCGAAAGATGTCTTCATGTCGTACAGAGAATCAAAAGTTCATGCCTACAAAAATGATTTCGTTATTCAAGTCATCTAAAAAACTTGTGAACTTAAAAGAAAGCATTCAGTTATATGTATTTGAATGGGATTAATTTATTGTTGAGGGGTCACTTGTAGTCTCTAGAAGAATAGTGATCATTTCCTACGTCAAGATGTTTCCTTCATTCTTGGTAGTGATCTTGCAATAATAGTCTAGTGATAAAACTGCTGTAAAGATAGCTTTAAGGATGCTAGAGCAGATGATGAGGCTTTTGTGACTTACTTTTGCTTCCTTATTTCTTTTTCCTTTTTATCTTTTGGGTCTCGTTTGCTCACTACACCAATAAGTTTGATCATAATTCTCTTCTCAAGAAAAGGCATAGGCTATGAAGTAGTTAGCTTATATTGTTGCACCAATTGCTCATTTGAAACCTGAAATACACACAACAGCGTTGATTGCCATACAAGTAGTAAAAAAATCTATTTTCTGAAAGTTCATAAATGGAACTATACCTCAAAGAGAATGATAGTAAATAGCACTTGATTGTTGAGGAGTCCTGGATGATGATTAACCTTTCATGTCATTCATCCGGTTTTATCCACAGAATCTAGTTAGTTGTAGAAATAAATTTCACTCTTTAAACGCCCGCAACCATTAGTCTGTATGTAAAAATTAAAAATTTTCTCAAAAGGGTGCATCAAGAAGTTATTAAACCTATCTCGTTAGATGCATGGGAGGTCACCAACAAGTACGTAAAACATTTTTTTCCCTTTTGTTCAAGTTACTCATCTGATCTCTTGGCTTTACATCCTGCTGGACCAAAAATCCAAATTGGTTACAGCTCAAGGAAAATATGCACCCACAATAACAATATTCCTAGTCACGACACTATAAGTCAACTAGAAGACTATGACTTAGAGGAAATTATGAATGGATCTCCAGTCCCTCGAACTGTTTCTTGTTCCCATTCTCATTGCTATGTAGAGTGCAGTGGCTGCTGCAATATATAGGAGAGCAATCACGTTAGGTTAGATGACCTTCTTTGGGATGCTTCAGTTGTTTGTAGACCATAGGGATGCTCCAGTTGTTTGTAGAGCAAGAGACTTGCGTAGTTCGGATGTCTTAGGTGCAATGGAGCAGATTTATCGGATAGACTCTATTGGACTTAGCCCATTTTATTTTTTTCATCTCTCCATTGTAAGGCTTGATGGGGGTCTTCGTGTCCTTCATTTTGTCTACGCTTTCGTCCTTCCTCCATTCCTCAAATGTCCTTTGACTTTGACTTAGAGTATATTAAGACAAAGACTCTCCACGAGTCTTTGTCCTTTAACCTTGAGGAGCCATGCAGAGCTCAACGACACCTCTTTCCCATAACAAGGCGATGCGTAGAATAGCAAAAATGGGTGGGACGATCCATGTAAATTATAGGGATATCGGTTATTTCTAAGAAAGGGATTAGATTTTGTTATTTATTTATACTTATAACAAAGTTTTTTCTGTAAATTTTATTGATTTTTTTATTACTCTAATTAATTTTATTAGCATATTTATCTATGAAGATTCTTAGGATTCAGAATGTCTCTCTATGAGAGATCTCTAACAGATTTGTAAAAATAATACAGGTCAGTAGAATTCCGAGCGAAATTATAAACTTAGAGGTTTTAAGTTGACAAGGAGAGATAAAGGTTTCAATTAATATGACAGTAAAATACGAATTTTATTATTATTGGTTTGTTCATTTCTAATCTACTTGTATTGAATTTCACACAAGCGTCACTTGTTGGTCAAGATGTTTCACAACTAATCATAGTTTAGGAAATTCTATACCTAAACTTGACTGAAACTAATCAGCTTCAACGATGATTAAAATGAGACATGGAATGCTAATAGAAGCTGAAATTTTCATTTAGATTAAAGATGTAAAACTATATGGTTTATAACTATTAATTAGAAGTATGAATTTCATATCATACAAAAGGATTTAAGTCCACGGAAAGGTTCATATATAATAAGAAAACTCTATATTGTACATAATTGTGAATTTGTTATGATTATTTATTATTTAAGTGTTGAAATAATCTCCAATATTTATTTTGAATTGGTCAAGTTGAAATATGTTTATTTCAACTTGGTCAAAGTAAAGCAATTCATTTCTTGTACTTTATTTTAATTTAGTTTATTCAATCAAATAAATTACTGAATGAGTCAATTCAATGAAGGTTCTAGCATAGTTGTAATCATTTTTGCATCTAGAGTTTTGTTTTATAAATTAGTAGAGATAATCATCTCACTGTGCATAATTTTATTTATACCATATCAAATTACTGAAAATAAATATTTATATTTATTTTAAGAATTATAATAAAGTAGAGTAGTCAAAGAAGTCGAACTAATAATATGCTCATATAGGCCCTCCAGAAAAAATGAAGAAATCAAATTAAAGTTAAATGATAACAGATAATCTCTAGAAGATGGAAACAAATATAACACATAAAACATACTTGGCATTGAATAAAGTGTACATGAAGCATCAAAAGTTTAAATTAATATGGTACATCCAATAAAGGCGGTAATACTACTACTATACTAATAGGATGAGTATACTCTCAACTAAGTCTACACTAGTTTCTCATACTTTGTGATTTAAGTTTAATCCTTGTGAGATAGAAATTTTACTTGATTGCAGTTATATTCTTACCCTTAGGTTTATGAAATAAGAAGTCAATTTAAGAGAGTGGTAAGGGAAACAAGCTAGCAAGATATATAGCCTTTTAGAAATGTATAAACTCATTTTTATAGAACATAAGGATAAAGAATACATGTTATATAAAAATATACCATCTTTAAATGACAATCACATTGTACTCTATATAAACAACTTTTTGTATGTTATCTTACTAGTCTCTTTATATCTTTTTATCATGAAACTATATTTCTTATTTGTTCATATGTATATATGTATATATATACATATATATATATATATATATATCTCTCTCTCTCTATTTATATGTATTTATATTTATATTTATCTTTATTTTCTGTCAGTTTTCCATCTCTTTCTACTCTTTCACTTCTGATTTGTCTTGAATAGAATGAACAAATATAATTAGATATGTATTATTTCTTATGTTTCACATTACATTACATTTCATGTTCATTGCATTAGTATTTTCTGCATGAAAATATTATTGTATTGATGCTCAATTCTGATTGTAATGGACTTCAAATAAGTATCCATGAAAATGTGAAATTTATGATTATAATGAATCATTATAAAGAATTATATGTTATAATTTATTATTGTGAAATGTCTTGAATTAAATTGCATCATTGCTTATCTTATGATAGTCACCAAAACACCTAAATATGCAAATTCGTAGAATAAATGAATACAAGGTCAAAATATTATGTACTACGAGCTTTACATATAATGGTAGATGTACTTACTGCAACTAAAAGATCATTCTTTGAAACTTCTGAATATACATGTTGCAAAGAAAACATGTATTGACTATGCATATTGCCTTAAGTTTAAACACTTGTACAATATTAGCATTGCATGTATACATATTAATTAAGTAGGAGATCTTCTTAGAATCAAAGGTTTATTGATATATTCTAAATATATTTTAAATCAGATTAAAAAAAAAATTATTTAAGGATCTCACCTTAATAAGATTTCATCAACAAATTTATTTAATATTATTTATTGATAACAATTTATTAGAGGAAGAAAAGCGACCACGTAGGAAAAATGAAGGATGGGAAGACCCCATCAAGCCGTACAAGGGAAAGAAAAAAAAGGTAACATGGTGCTAAGCCCCAATAGAGTCTATATGAGAAATCTGCCCCACCGCACCTAAGATATCCAAGCTATGCAAGTCATACGGTCTACACACAACTGGAGCATCTGAAGAAACATCACCTAATGTGATTGCTCTACTATGGATTGCACCGGCCACTACCCTCTGTAGAGCAATGGACACATGTTGTCTAAAATATGCTAGAAGGAATGAAATTCTCACAATATCTAAATTATATATTCTACAATATCTAAATTTTGATTTGTAAAGTTTACAAATATCCATATATACTCATAATTAATCTCTTTGTTGCTCTTTTCTCTCAAAACACATTATAAACAAAAAATGGTTCATACATATATTATATAGAGTAATAATACATTGAATTCTTATTTCTCTAATATTACAGTAAATTTTGAGCAATCATATATGGTAAGTAAAGTTCTATTGAAAACAATGATTTTATGCAATCTTACTTGAACATGCACTCAAACATACATAAAATCTTGAAAGAAAACTCTATAGATTCCAAAACTTTTCACATGTATAGTTTTTAGGTGAAACTGAACTATAGTAAACCATATGCCTAATAAGTATTATATATAGGTAACAACAACTTGTATTTAATTTCAAAAATTTGTATATATCAAGCTGATAATTGCAAGTTGTTCATCAATATTTGCTTGCAGTTAAAATCAGACAAATTTTTTTGAACTTTATGATTGTTACATCTTAAGATATTGGTATAAGATATACAAAATTCCCATGATTAAACATCAATAATAATTAATATAACTAGTATTATTACAAAGACGGGAAGGTTAATGTGTAAACTATAATTACCAAATTGAGTCTATCTCGTCCATATTTCAGATTATCTGATTAATGATTATCTATAAAATATTATTTCATGCTCTTAAATTATTTCAATTATTATTAATGTAACATAATCTGCACACTTATTATGCACATATGTACAAATAAAAAAACATTATTATTATGTAAACATACAAAATCCTTTGAATGATGATGTATAGAGTATAGAACTAGGACAAATATTATGACTAAATAAATAAGTTTTAAGAGAGACAGGGGCATGATAAAACAAAAATAATGATATAAATTTTTAATATATGAAATTCTTCAGTAAATAACTAATATTTGTTGTTTGTATCATTCCTTTTCAATATAAAATACTTCAATGTAGTTGGTTTATTGAATATTGTTTCAAAATTATGATAACAATACTATATATTTGTTGGAGGACAATAAAGTGATATATAGAATTTGATAACTATGTAGGTTGATTCCTCGCAGCAAAGCAAATTAACATTGAAAAGTGATCTTAGAAGGGTAGATTTTTCTTCAACATCAAAAAAATGTTGATGTGTAAAAAATCCAAAACTCTTTGGTTATATATTTGAAATTAATATTATATTTCAAGAAAAGTTCCAACTTGATAAAAATAAGAAAATTTTAATTGTTTTATAAATAATGCTTTCTTTGTCATGATAAAAATACCACAAGGTTCACTTAAAGAGCTTGCTTGACATTCAACATTTAGAGTCACATATGAATTGTGGGAAGTTTAATTTAGGATATCCTAACTTTTTATTGTTATGTTTGTTAATTATAAAACTTAGCACATTGCATAGAGCTTGCACTTTTCATTTATCATTCTTGAGCTTTAATATGACTGACTAGATGCTATTTTCCATCTCTTTTTGTACCCCTTGTTTGAACTTCATATTAGTATATCTTGAAGTACGTTGTATCAAAAAGATATTTTTGGAGATACATTCTAACTTAGTGGCTAAAATAACTTTGTAGCACATTTAACCAAAAAAGGAGTATGCAAGTTCTAGTATATCATATCTATGTCTAAGAGTGGAAGTGGTGTTTTAGTTATCTTGAGTATAGTAAATCCTACTTATACTTATAGAGTCCACATGGTTTTTTAGTTACCTTATATGTAGACTTCATCTTAGATCTTTTGGATCTCTAGTTCATTTTTTGCATATTGCCATAAGCCTTTATCCATGTATATAATATATGATCTTAATATTTAGACATAAGAGTGGAAGATGTTGTAATTTTGAAGAGAGGATTGAAATTCTCTTGATAAGACCTCTAATTAAGTGCAAAATTATGGTACCTATAGTGGAAAAGAAATATTTTTTATTCTTTTTCCTTTGTTTGTATAAGGGCAGATGGACCTTCTCATGTAAATGTAATGGGATTTCTCCACTCCAAGGATATTTGGAACAGTAACTCCATCCAAAGAAGACATGGAAAGGTCCATCCAAAGAGTTGTTGGGTCATTTCTTTAAAATATTGTATATGAGACAAAGATCCAAAGATAAAGAAGATAAGTGTTTTGTTCAAAGAAAAGGATGAGATCTCTTTGCTTGAAGCATCTGCCCAAGATTAGAATTTATTGGAAACACGATGCATGGTGAGGAAACAATTGCTTCTTATGGATATTGGTCACCATAAAAGCATTCTCACATGATGAAAGTGAAGGAAGATTGAAAAGATTCCATGAGGTGCAAGTGTAGTTGTCCTTATTTTTTCAAGTTCAACTAAAACTATAGGGTGCTAAGTCAAGCTACAAAGGATCAAATTATAGATTATTTTTTCAAGGAAAACATACATCAAATGCATGGATTGTTGCTAATTATAGGAACCCAACATATTGAGCAACTGTAGTGGCACTCGTATGCACAGTTTGATCATAAAGGATGACATATTTTATGAATATGCAAGTTGTTTCCTCTAAGCACGTGCTCTCAAAGTTAGGACAACTGTGCAAAGAATTTTTTAGCCATATAAAAAACTATTGAATACATTTAAATGACCAAGATGCCATTATATTATCCTATTCATTATTCAATTTTACCTTGGTATGAAATTGCTAATACGAAGAGATAAAGAGAAGGGAGATTTTTCATGACATTTCATCCCAAAGGTCTACTTTGCATCAATTGCCAAAGGTTAAGATCAAATCAAGAAATGGCAATAAGTGAATATGCATTGTAATGCATTGTATTTTTACATGGGAGAAATTGTAATGCATGGAAAAGAGTACATGATGAGGAAGAACACAATTGAGACCCAACAAAGAAGATTCTCTTACAAGTAGCCAGGAAGACAAAGATGATAAAGGTGGTGGAGTCAAAAAACAAAGATGAAAATGAGGAAGAAGGGTACAAGAAGGAATCAAAAGAAGACAAAGAAGAAGAGTTTTAAGAAGAATCAAAGGCTTGGATGAAAGATTAAGGGGAAAAAAACTTATACAACCAATAGGGACCCTTGACACTAAGGTAATCAAAGAACCTATAACTCTATTAGCATAAATACATGGGAGAGATTAAGACTAGATGTATATACCTTCCACTTCAATACAAGTACCAAAGAGTCCAAAGATACTTCAGCCCAAAGAAAGTATAGTTCAAGAAGATCTACCCGAATTCAACATTATTCATCAAATTTAGCTTATGTGATGCAAATTTTTTAGCAATATCTTCATCGACATTGCAAAAAGTATTCAAAAGTTTGTCACTATTATTTGATGGTGCAAAGCATACAATATCAAACTTTGAACATGGAGTCCTACAAGGGGGAAGTGTTGCACCTTAGGAAGGAATAAGGTGAAAAGTGTGACAAGGAACTAACATTATAAGAGCAAGTATACACAAGAGGAGCAAGTAGAAATAGAGGATGCCTAGACAGTAGTGTTGAAGAAGTTGGAAGATTACTTAGCCATTTGTTAGATGACTAAGTCATTAACTACTCCCAAAAAAAACACAAGGATGACTAATTTGCAAGTGTAGAGAACATAATCAAAGTAAGATTGTTGATGGATGACTTCTCATAAAGTGCAATACAAAGATGTCTTTAATTGAAGGAACAACAGAAGGAGATTTCCACCTATCATTGATCTATGATACAATTCAAGGAGAAATTATAGAAAGATAATATTTGCATTCAAGAACCAAAAGAAGAGCAAAAGGTGACCATAAAGTTGATGAAGGTGAGAAAAGACAATCCAAATACCAACATCATGAGAATCACTATGGATGTGATAATGAAATCGATTGTGAAGGATGTAATGAAGGAGAAAAAGCTAAATACTTTGCAATGAGTGTGCATAGCAATGATTTATATTTTACAATAATTTATTGAGGCCACAATTACAAAGAATGAATATTGGAACTAAAGATTTTATGACAATGCCGTATGCAACCACTGGAAGAAGAACCATTAGAGTAGGTAGTTGTTTGATTATGAGTTAGACTAGAAAGAAAGTCTGTATGACTTAAGGAGAACTTGAGGTTTATATTATTAGATATTAAGTAAGGGTTTTATATTGTTATGGGTGATTTGAAACTAAAGAAATCTATCAAAAATAATTGAGGTGTTACAACCATTTCATCTTTGAGTATCTATTAAACAACAAATTCTTGGTACATGTCATGTGCCTTGAGCATTAGTAGTTGGTATTTTCTAACTCTTTAGTATTTAATCTATTTACTCCAAGTTCTTTTCATCCAAATAGGAGTGCAAGGTGAATTAAAGGAAGAGATAAAGCTCTTGGTTGATTTCTTAACTCCTTGTGAAACTTGGATTCTTTGTGTTTTTTTATGGATACATCTTTGCAATTTCATCCAAATAAGAGTGAAAGATGAATAAAAGGAAAGAGAAAAAGCTCTTGGTAAATTTCTTAACTCCTTGTGAAACTTGGATTCTTTGTGTTTTTGCATGTATACATCTTTGCAATAACATTGCTATGACTCCTTGTTATGTTTGATCCTTGGTTTCCCATGCAATTACTTAAGAGTAGTGCATTGATTAGACTATGATATCTTTTAGTCTTTGCATTACTCCAATCATGTAAGTTAGAAGAAACCATCTTTGTGAAGAGTTTGAAGCCTTTGGAATGCATATGCCTTTGGAAAAAGGTGCAAAATATGTATTTTTAGAGTAAAAATTGCAAATGAATCTTCAAAGGGAGTTAACATCTTTGCATTGAAATGCCACATTCTATGTTTCCATTTATCTTTTGTACTTGGTATTTGTGATTTGTGTTTTGACCTTTCTACAATGTGCCTTCTTGATAGCCATATACCATTCTATTGGTTGTTCTTGCCTTATAGATTAAGTATGAAATAATAAAAAATTGTATTTGTGATACTTTCCTTTGATCTACCTCTTTTGGCTATATTCTTGAGGTAAAAACCTATTTTGTGTTAAAATATTGCAAATTTGAGTGTTTTTTAACTACTTGATTTTTTACTCAATAATGCTTATTATTAACAAAACCTACTATTGTATAACTAAAATACAGTAAAACATATTTTGAATCTATTCTATATGGGAACTAAACAAACTAACTTAGATATGCCCAATATACTATTCATAATACCTTAATAATCATGCAAACTTGAAGTTTGATGATATATTTCTTTGTCAAGTTGCATATCTTAATTCATAGACCAGTCTTATAAGTAAATAAACTCTTATTTTAAATCCATCTTGTACAAACCTCTAATCTATATCTAACTATTCAAACCTTTGTATCAACTCCACCTTTTACCATTCCCTTAACAGTAGATTCATTTATTCCAAATATTTCATCATTCAAGAATGTAATTGATACATGTAAAGATGGTAAATTAGAATTGTAAATTTAATTTTTGCAAGAAAAAACTTACATGAATATATCTCAATACACTCATATCCAAGTGCAAGTTCTTGAAGAAGACAAAAGAAAGTCTTCATACTCATTTAGAGGTTGTGGACTAATTTGTTGTTATCAAATATAATCTTCATACAATGATTAAACCATAGTAAAATCAGATCATGAATCCATTATCTTCCATCTAAGTTGTCATTAGTAAAGGCCTAAATAAGAACATCAAATATCACTTCATAAGCCATATAATTTATGATCATTCATTACCCTTTGTCTCTTCCATGCTATTATGTAATATAATTTAGAATACTGTTTGTGCAAGATGAAATATACTAAAAGACATTTGAATATTTGCCAATAATGTATTAAAAAAAATCATTTAAATGTAAAATTAATAAAATGACACCTTGCTATATGTTTATATTGAATTTCAAATAATGTACAGAGTTTATCTTAAGGTAGCTTTCTTCCTATTTTATCAAATGTTTCACTAAAGCATCACTAACTATGAAATGCTTTTGAAGTAATTAGTGATGTCTTTATGTTTGATGCAAGGGAAGGGTATTGAATTTTATTTTGTGTTTTATGCATACTTTAAGTGCACAACTTGAGATACTTAGTGAAGCATTACCTTGTTTAGTGAGGCACTCCCTTCTAATAATATAATATAGTTTTAGATTAAAAAGTTACTCTCTAAAATTAAGAAGATTGAAAATTTTATTATTACCAAACACAACTAACACTATATTATATCAATCCAATACTTTTTTCCCCTATATGATACGATAAACAAAGTACTAGTGAGTAGATAAACAAAAGTACTAGTGGGTAGATGATTATACACCAAGAAGGAGATACTTTAGATCTTATTAATATACACTATAAATGAAACTATTTTCATGTTTCTAAAGTCACTCGGGAAAAAATGTCCTCTAGAACCCAAGATGAAGACTTCATTAGAGAGAATTGGGAATATAATATTGGACGAAGTGAGATTCCATAGAGGACATTGGAGTTGTAATATGATTACTATAAAATTCTATAATGTTGAGGTAATTATATCTATGAATAGTTTCATCATTTGTGGGACGTGTCATATGAGCTTCATAAGCTTTGATTTACTTTCATAAAAAAATTTATTCATTTTGTGAAAGAAGAATTTAAATTTACAACTTCTTAATTTCTTTGTACTAAAAGGGATTTCATATTTAGTCTTATAGGTTCTGTAAATTTTTGTAAATTTTTAATAGGCAACCTATCATTTTTTTATGGGCAGTCAAGTCCAAGGTACACAGAAAACTATGAGTGTTCAGTTGATTGCCATCGACTTTGTATGGGTATTCTAAATCCTCACCCATGAGTTTTTATAACTATGTGTTGTTTTGTCATTCTTAATTGAGAAATTCAAAGACATTAATAAAGGATTCAAAATAATCCCATCTGACTACATAAAGTATTGCTTAGTGAAATTAATGAAATACTTGTATAGCCTTTTCTTATCTCAATGAATCTCTAATAGATTCCTCATGCACATCACTCCCAAATTGTGATTGATTTGCGAGACATGGATTGGACTCAACTCTCAATGCTCTCACAATTCATATATAAAAAAATTGAATTATGATTTGTGAGTTCACTGAATAGAGGCGACTGGCACTAGCATTAGATGCAAGGCACCAATACTCAAGGTATCAAAGGTGTAACAAATGAGATGACAAAGAGAAAATATGGCAATAATTGGAGTGAGGATGAGGAAGAGGATGACATATTAGATTTGTTATTTAGGTAGTATAATTTCACAAACACTTTTTGTTCTTTGCAATAGAGGATTCAACATGCTCATAATTTTGACTTTGTGCTAAAATTTGGTTGAATTGGATGCGGATGTGTTTAATCAACTCACCAAGATGGATGTCTTATCATTTAAGGCTTTAGCAGATGTTATAAAGGACCATTATGCATTTAATAGTTAATCATATGGGAGAAAAACTATAGTGTGGATCCAAATTGCACTAGCTCTAGATAGATTTGAACATCATTGGAATGGTACTTTAGGAGCCAAGGGTTTAAATATTTGGGGAACTAGTGTTTGTCCCACTATGATATTTATTGATAGAGTTACAACAAACAACAATCTCTCTCTTTGGGAAGGAGGTGAAGTGAGCTGATAATGAGAATACAGCAAGAATATCATTTATTTTCTCATTAAAAGGATTCCTTGGTTGCGTAGGTGAGTCAATGATACACTTTTTCCACTTGCTCAAAAACTTATGATAGATGTAAAAACCTATTTTAGTAGGAAATAGTTTTACTCTAAAATGGACAAGTAGTAGGTGAGACAAAGAAAAAATAATAAATTTTGTTGGAGGTATGTTGAAAATGAGTGATTATAATAGTGCATATTTTGATATGTTTTATTTTAAAAGAGTACAGTAAATTGTGTATACAAGTAATTAGTATTGTTTCTTAGGTATGCCAAGGATGTACAATTACATGGCTTGCTTGTAGAGGTTTCCAATATGGAGTGAATTTAAATACACAAGGAGATTGTACCTTATTTGAGCGATCCCAATATTTGTTGGAAGATGTTGGTTGAGTACCAATGTGTCACTTGGTTCCATCTTTCAAACAACAATGCTCCTCCAAGAAATTTGTTTTCAATCACTGTGTAGCTTAGACCAATGTACAAAATGAGCACTACATTGGAATTCTAAAGCCAAGATTGCATTCATTGAGAGAATCAGTTTTCAATTAAATAACCTCTTAAGAAGTGCTTGTTTATTAAAGTGGATGACAACTCACAAAGTTTTACATAACTTCCTTATAAAAGACTATGATATATGGATAGAAGAAGACATTGCTTTGAAGGAAGAGATAGATTCAAAGCTTATGTGGATGGTTCATTTGAGCCCTCTTGCGAGTATAAAGAAGAGACTAGAAATGGAGTACTTCATAAATTTGTTGCACTCAATTGCCAATTGAGTGGTTTCTTGAATACAAAAATGCAATTCCAATCCAAAAGTTCTCTTGGAATTCAAGTTTGTAAATAAATTATGCTTTTCAACTATGAAATTCAAATTTAGTTTCCATGAATTCATTTTATGCATGTGAGCATTGAGTACGTGGGCTACTCAAGGGTGCTCAATGTGCAAAGGTGCGTTTTTGTTACTCTTTGTTAGTGCTTGTGCTACTTGGGGTATGTTGAGCCAAGGTTACTTCTAAATTCCAAATTTGTGCTTGGTTGGTTTTGAATTTAGGTTGATGAGGATATGAATTCATACAAAAAAACTTTTCTTTGCATTAATACAGATCTATATATATGAACATGTGTGATCTCATAAAGAGTTGCTAGAGTTGTTTCATGTTAAACAATTGGCTTGCTTAAAGGAACAAGGAGAGGAGGAAATCACTTTTATGGAAAAGAGGAGTAGATTGAGTTGCATAGATCAAGTAAAAAGGATTTTTAATTATTTGGGTTTATAAGGGGAAGGAGGAGTTCATGGAACCAAGAAGAGTAGAGGGAATTTTGTTTTGGGAGATGTTCAAGTACTAGAGGTTTTGAATGGAGTTTGAGTTTCAAGTTGGAGAGTTCAAATTTTGGGAGGGTTTAGAGATACATGGAAGATTTTGAGTTTGATGAGATTTAGTTAGAGTTGAAGTTAGAGAGTTTAAATGTTGAATTGTGGAGCTTAAGTTCATGGAAGTTTCACCAAGGCTAAGGGATACATGTGAAAATTTTGAGTTGCAAACTTTGAGTTCAAGTAGTTGCAAAGTTTGTGTTGGAATAGCGGGAAGATAGAGGAGTTTTTGAAAGAACAACAAGGAAAACACCTTAATTACTCACCTTGCTTGCTTTTTGCTTGATGTTAGATGATTTAAAGTGATGAGAAATGTTTCAAAAAATTGCTTGGTTTTTGAAGAGGAGTGATAGAAAAAGTGGAGAAGAGGGTTTTAGGGTTCAAGCAACATTGAAAGGATGATTGAGAAATATTAGTTAGAGTGGCTTCCTTTACAAGAGAGGGTGATTGAGATTTACTTTGTTAGCAAGGGATTTGAAGGTTTTAGGAACATTGAGATGGTGATTTAGAAATATTAATGAGAAAGTGCCTTCCTTTGTGAGAGATGGTGATTGAGATTTACTCTATTAGCAAAGGGTTTCATGGTTTAAACATCAAAGAAATCCTTTGTTAGAGGGTGGCTTCTTTTGGGAGAGGTTGACTATTTGGGAACAAAAGTGTGATAGAGAAAGTTGAAGAAGATTCAAAAAGAAGTGTCATAGAAAGTTTCTTCTTGAGAGATAAAAATCAAGAAGTGTCTTTGAGAGACAAAAAGTTAAAGAATAGGAAGAGACAACTTTGAGATAGAAATCAAGGAGAATTTGAGAAAAACAAAGTTGGAAATCCAAGAAGGAGAGACAAAATCAATGGCCATGACAAATAGTGTTATCAAAGAAGATGAGATTAGGATACCCAAGAAGTTCATTTAATGATTAAGTTCCACACTCTGGAAGACTACATGAACTTCATTGTATGGTGTTGGTTAGATAAGCACCAAATCAAATATTTGGTGAGCCAAATAAGAGGAGTTGATTCGAATGCTTTGGTTCTCAAATTTCAATTGGTATCTAGTATCCATGCTCCCATGCAAGTACCAATTCAACTTGATTTGTATAGACTAAAATTTTAGAATTGTAATCTCTTAAACTCTGAATTGTTCCTTTAGATCTCAATTTCTCAACAAAATCATGTTGTTCTTGTATAATCCACACTCTATATGGACCAACTAGGGTGCAAAGGCCATGGAGTCTAAATGGTCCATGCACATGTGATATACTTTGCATTCTATTTAGGATTCAAGTCATGTTGGAATAATTATTTGGCAATTAATTGTTTTTCACTCAATGCTTTATCTTGCTCTTTCTTCTTTCCACTCCCAGACTCTTCTCAATTTACAAATTTCCATCAATAAAAAACTAGAGTAAAATCTTCCACTAAGATCTTTAGCATTGGTCTGATTTGGGCCAAATAGTGTTGGCCACATGCACTAGTTAAGTATCCTTCAAATTTTAGGTGATTGATAGAAGAATTCTCTTCCACATATTGACATATAGAGCATTGTGAGATACCAAAGAGCAAAGCATTAAGAAAAACTATATTATGCTTGGATTTATACCTTGCATTGGTACTTGTTGAATTGAGAGTGTTAGTAGTGCATACATCCCTTTAGGAGACATGACTTATTAGACTATTAAAGACTCTTTCATTATAAGATAAGGTATGTATATAAGTATAGTGCTTGTTGTATTCAATAGGTATTGAAGAATTGTGATATAGAATTTGACAATGGCCAGATAAGGAGGATATGTAAAATATGCATAAAAGATAATCAGATGTTACCTACATCTAGAAAGTTACCCTCTTGGACGTCCTTAGCAAGAGATGGAACACTAAATGACTAGAAACTCCTAGAGGAGTAGGAGAATTCATGATTCCTCAGTCCTTTTGTCCTTGTGATACTTTTTTGACATTCTTTCCAAGTTTTGCATTTAGCTTTGATCTATTTTCTAATACTTCTATTGTAAATTTTATGTAACTTTTTTTTACTATATTGTTAACATTGAACTTCAATTTAACTTCTTTTGTCTTTTGGAGCTCCCATCTCATAATTTGGTTAGAGTACAATAGTGCATGAGTATTTATTTTATTATGAGTATATATTCGTGGTAGAATCCTTGTATTGACTCAATGTTGACTTACTATAGTATAATTGGTAAGAAGGGATTATTCCCTTGAGGATACAAGTTGGATATGGCTACAAAAAGTAGATGGTGTTGCAATGAAGACAATCTATTATTTTTATTTAGCCCCTTGTGCATCATCATTCCTAAAAGAGGGTAATGTCATCCAAATGAGTGACATTTTGAAACACTACACAATCTATTCTTATATATGCTAAAGTGTCAAATCTAGAAAATTCATGAGGTGGGGTGGATTCATTCAAAATGAAGATCACTTTGTTTTGAAGCCACTTTGTTCACCAATAATCATTTGAGCCACAATCTACCAAGGTGAGATTTGTAGGATCTAGGATTCATAAGGCTCCTTTGCCACAAGTCATACAAAAGGCATTCCCTTACAATTTTTCACAAAGGAAGATTGACTACTTTGCAAACTAAATGGGGGTGGAAATATTCCCACAGTTTACATCCTTTTGAAGACTATTTTTGTGACACCATGTTGTATCCTTTGCAAAAGGCACGAGGTCACATGAGTTAGCAATGATTTGTGCTTCTAATCCTATCTTAGAGTGTTATTGGACAAGATGCCAAGGCTATGAAAGCTTATTCCCATACCGTTCTTTACTTTGGCCAAACAAAGCTACTTTCTAGTTTTGCATGAATGTGCCATTGCACTCCAATGTTGAGGTTCACCCTCAAGATTCATCACTCCTAAACAAGTTAAGCATACAATCATTCATTTAGACTACATATTAATATGCATACACCGACTCATGAGTTTGATGGTATAAACTTTGTATTTTACTTGCAAAAGAAGGGTGCACCAAATGGAACTAGGGAACATTAGGCCTGAGCCTTTTATACATTTCCTAATCTACGGTGGAAAGATCTAATGGTTATAATGCAGAAAATTTTCCTAAGTACATCTAAACCTAATGGTAGGTAGTTATGGATATAATCAACTTAGTCAAGGATCTTACTACATATAGGTTGGGCCTAATTACCTACTTACACTTCATGTACATCTAAAAATTTCCTAAGACTACAAATTTTTTTTATTGTTGGCATATACAAAACAAAGTCTTCTCATTAGGTGATAAAGATGGCCATGATCATTTTTGTAAAACAAGGCTATTATTGTTACTCTTTGGTAGGAAGGGTAGGTGGGACTTGGGTCAAACTCCTAGCTCCTTGATGGATACAAACAAGGTCAGCAAGCTCTTTTTGATAAATCTACATGATTTGTTCAAAGCTAAAATGGGTCTCCTTGCACCTGGCATTAGTGTGGCTCTTGAGCTTTGTAGGCAATGATTTGAGTTGCTTATTTCAGTACAACTTCATCTCTAGCACATTGATTTGAGTATGCAAGTCCTTTCCCTTTTTTTGTTAGTAAGTTTTTTTGGCCATGTTTGAGTTGACTTAGTAGCTACAAGGTCATATGATTGATAATGGTGAGGTGCCTAGATTTTTGGTTTGTCTAGCTTGGCTCTTTTATCACTCAACTCTTTGATCATCTCTTGACAAATCTGCTTGTCTTGTTCCAACATCTTTTCCTATTGACCTTTAAGGTAGATAGGTTGGAGATGTGGAGGTCATTCAATTGCTTCAAATTATCATATGGGGTCTCCACTACCTTTGCTTCTACCTAAGTCATTTCTAACTTGCTTTGTAGCGCTACAAGTTTGTTCTCCTGATTTTGTATTTGTTTCTTGTTTTGAGTTTGTTCATGGAGGATTTGAAAACTATAGTTGTCAACCTCCTTTCTTAAGCCTTGGATTAATTTTGTTTACTCCTCTTGCCATTTTAGTTCCCACCTTTGGAACTCCTCCAAGTGTGTCTCACTTTCCTTGTCCTTCTTATTTGTCCAGGTTTTGACTAGGTGATGCAAGTGGTGGATGAGTGCCATTGGTTCCTTATGGTTTGGATCCAACTTTTGGTGTATCAGAAAGAGCTCTTCCAATGCTTCCATCCTTGGTGTCACAATATGGACGGTGTATACTATCACAAGCCTAGGCAAAGAATTGCCATCCTTGCCCAATTGTCTTCATAAGGCCTTCTGTGTTTTAGGCACAAGATTCTCATCATGGCCTAGGACCATTGTGTCCTTTATTTTGCAAGCTGAGGCTACTCCTTCATCCTTCCCTTTTTTTTTTGTTGGTTGGGGGTGGGTGTTGGCAATGACATCATTTCCATCTACTAGTCCTTCATGCCTTGGAGATAATAGGGTTTGTTTCTTTGGGTTTGTCAGACCCTAGCACATTATCCTTACCTCATTGTCATTGGTGCACTTCACAAAATCTGCCATCAAGTGAGTTTGTTTTGTTTGTGTACATTTTGTTTTATAACAAGATGCCTCTTCCTTGATAAGAACCAATGTGACTAATGGGGCACCGGTTGGGACAAGTTCCAAAGTGGGCATTTTCTCCTTCCTTGTTGGAGGTAATTCCTTGATGTTAAGTGGGTGTGATGATTATGCTTTGTCTTTTGAGCCTTCTTTATTTTTTTCCACTATGGGAGATGAATTTGCATGAATGAATCTTCACTCCCTGATTTTGTACTCTAAGAATCACCCTACACTTGTTTGTCAACCTGCCTCTTCTTTGATGATGGACATCCATCTCAAGTCAAGTTAAAAAATGTGGTTTTACTCCCACTATCTTTTGACAAAGGTTCCAACTCTTGGAGTTGTTTTTTTTCTTGGAGGCTTGAATCTTTGCTTGGGCCACAAGATTATTTTGTCAAATTGTAATCAAGTTATATGTCTCCACCACTTGCACAAATTTTGTGGTCCAAGCATATTCTTTGTCCACTTTGTGGTACTTGGTGATCTCTTTTGACAAGTTGAGATCCCCATTAAAGTAATCTGGATGATGCAAGGAGGATGGAAACTTCTCCTTCTCCTCATCCATTAACAAGCTCGTATTGATGTAGAAACAAACAATAAAGGAGACCACGTGTAATACCATTAGCTACACATATTATCTAGAGGTGAAATTTTACTTAGTAACATTTGGAAGGATTTTATATATGATGGACTAAGTAGATCAGATAGAGGTGTCACCAAAAGAGTATTTCCACCAATAACACAAGAGTCTAAAGCACCCTAAAAACTTTAGAGCCAATTTTGGAGGCCTAAATGGATTAATTAGGCATAGACAATTATTATGATGGTTTTTCTTTAGAGAAAAAGCTGACCTTCTCCCCCTCACTATTTGTCTCATTGAGAGCTTTCCAATAGTACCTCACTCATTTGATTCTAAGCTTCCTACAAGAAGATTCTCTAAATAATCCTTATGGTTAAACTTGTTTGACCAACTAGATAGGACAAGAACTAACATTTCACAATCTATGCAACTAATATTAGGGTGGAGCTTGCTAACATGTCACCAATCCATGGATCTGATCCAAGGGTGTAGCTTCCTTTGAGGGAATACTCTTTAATATTTTAATAAAGACTACAGTAAATCCTCTTTACTATTATAATAGAGACTATAATGAATCCTTTTTACTATATAATAAAGACAAGGTGCTCCTTTGAGCATTTTGGTATTGAGTGTGAAGCTTTGTGTTTTTTCTCTTGTGTTTCTCTTGAGGGTTCACCTATCCTTGGGATATTATACCATGATAGTGTTAAAACATTATGTTGTGTCTTCTAGCTACTTGATGACTTGTTCACAAAACATCTTTGCCCAACTAATTTGCTTTTGCTCATGTATTGTAATACCAATAGCTAGATATATTATCTAGAGTTGAAAATTGGCTTGGTAACATCTAGAAAGATGTTATGTATGATGTGCTAGGTAGATTAGATATAGGTGTCACCAAAATAGTACTTCTACTAATAGAGTAGAAGTCAAAAATAGCCTAAAGCCTTTAGAGCCAATTTCAAAGGCCTAAATGGATGAATTAGACCTTGAAAATGGGCACATTCTCATGTCTTTGAAGGAAAAAGCCTTGCCTTCTCACCCCACTGTTTTTCTTGTCAAGGGCTTTCCAATGGTACCACATTATGCAATTTTGAGCTTCATATGAGAAGATTCTATAAAGATTCTATTTGGTGAAACTTATTTGACCAACTAGATAGGACAAGGACCAACATGTCACCCATCCAAGCAACTAATCTAAAGGTGGAGCTTGCTAACATGTCACTAATCCATGTATCTGATCCAAGGGTGGAGCTTTCTTTGAGGAGATCCTCTTTGCTATATAATAAAGAGAATGTGCTCCTTTGGACCATCAAAGTATTGAGTGTGAAGCTTGTGTTTTTTCTCTAGTATTTCTCTTGGAATGTTCTCCTATCCTTGGAGTATTACAATGGTATTGAGTGTTTTGATCCAAGAGAGTGGATCACTCCTCTTGGAAGAACACATGCTACTAAAATTGAGTAATTTGAGGGGAGAAAAACATAGTGCAATTGTTAGACTTGGAGAGGTGTTTTAGAGAGAGGATGGGATAGAGGTGCCTAGAGAAAAAATTCCTACATGTAGCTTTCCATTATTATATCTATTTCACATCCAGATTATGTACATCCAACATGAGCAAATGAAAGTTTCTCTTGTTTATCATTTTGGAGTAAAGTTCATGGATAGAGTGATGAGTTCACTAAAATTGGTGATTCTATGTGTAGTGGTATACAACAACAAGTGGGATTTGAAAATCTAGATTTTATTATAATGTTATGGATATGAATGTACCAAATCCTCCCTCTTTCAACATGCAAGTAGAATTCCGTTATGTGGTTTGACCAAGAGTGATGTTTAGGAATTTCATTGTCCACAATTTTGGTGGAGAATATTATCAACAAGTGATAGCCTCTAAGGTCCCAATGGTAGTTTCAATAGTTCATGATCCTTCTTGAGTGATCATATTCACTCTTCATTAAAGTAGGAAGTAGCAATTGAACATTTGTCTTGTGTAGGAATCACACATACTTAGTTGTATGAATTGATGCAAAGAGTGCAAGGGATGTTGAATGAGTTTTAGGAGATTGAGATGACCACAAAGGAATTGAAAAATCAAATATGTACCTTCAAGAACAAGCAAGTAATGCAAGAAGGAGAACCATCTTAGCAACAAGCACCAACAATCAAAGTACCTAGAGATTCACTCATGCCGGTACCACTAAACCCATTCAATATCCAAGCCATATTGTTACTAAAAATGAAAAAGATGTGCAACATTGAGCCTTACAAGGGATAGTAGTCCATGGGAGTAGTGGAAAATTGGTTTTCAAGAATGAACTGAAACCTTCAATTGTTCACAACTAAGATCATTGATCATTTTTCAAGCATGTTTGCAAGTGGGTACTTGGCCAGTAAAGCACTCACATTGTATGATGCTTGGGAATGATCATTGTTGGTAGAAAGAAAGAGGCCACTTGGATAGCCATGCAAGAAAGGCTACTCAAGAATTTCCAATTTATGGATTCTATGCAGATGACCCAAACTAGACTCAAGGAGTTGAAGTAGAAGAATAGCATACAAGAATACATGGAGGCATTTCTTGATCTATAGGTTATGATAACTGATATGAGTCAAGTCAAAGCTCTTGAAAATTTAAAAAGGGTATTAAAAGAGAAAATGTGCTAAGAGGTAATGGTACAACATTCTTGCACTATTTTTGAAGCCATTGCTTATGTTGAAAGAATAGCAAGGGCACTTGGAGGAGATGAAGGAGTCACCCCAATGCAAGACTATCAGGCTGAGACACAACATTTTGGTGGACCAATTCCTATCAAATTGGGCAACATTTGGTTGCAAGACCAAGGAGCACAATCCCTCCAAGGAGAATGGGGACAAATCAAAGAAAGGAGAGAAGGAGTCTAACAAGGAGAAGGGGCTCGAGTAGAACAATGATGCTATTACAATTGCGGCCAAGTTGGGCATATAACTATCAATTGTCATGCTCATTATTCAAGATGCCCTTTGCTTCCATACAAGTGGCATTTGAACCACATGGAGAGATGAATTGAAGAGGAAGATGTTGAAATCACATTAAAAAATGAAGATCAACAATAAATATACCTCACGGCTTTATTGGCTTAGGGAAGAAGAGTAAAATTTAGGAGAGGAAGAGGATGAGGATGAGTATGCAAAGGTGGAGGAAGACAAATGCACAACTAACTATCATAAATGGAGTCCTAAAGGCAATCCAATGAGAGTATTGATAGACCTTGGAGCAATAAAGAATTTCTTGTCTTGCTCTATTGCAATAAGGTTGGAGATGAAACTAGAGAAGGATGAAAATGGCAAAGTAGAGTTACCTAATTGTCAGACAAGGAGAATTGACTCATTGCTTAGAAAGGTAGCACTTTTTGTAGGAGAGTACCAAGAAGCAATCAAGTGGTAAGTGATATAGTTAGCTTGTTATGATGTAATCTTGGGCATGCTATGGATGGAGCACTACAATTCCACAATGGATTGGAGAAAGAAAGTAGTGAGAACTACTAAATGGAAGATCTTTGGGGTTAAAGAAATATTACAAAGCAAGAGTTGCCTCTCTATGTCATAGGGACCACATCTATTAGTAAGATATATAGATGTTTCATGGGTCTTATATGAGAAGTCTATAGTGCCCAACATAATAGACAAATTCTTGAGAAATTGAAAGATGTGGTCAATGAGTTTCAAGCTCTCTTTCCGGATGAATTACACTCAAGTTTACTACCAAAAAGCAAAGTAGGCCATAAAATTGAGATACTTCTTGGGAAGACACCTCCTTATAATACCCCATATTGACTATCACCTCATGAGTTGGAGGAGTGTAAGGCTCAAATCAAGGATATGTTGCAAAAGGGGTTTATCCAACCCAACATATCACCATATGGGGCTCTTGTATTGTTTGTGAAGAAGAAGGATGGAATAACACACATGTGCATTGACTGCTGGGGACTAAATCAACAAACAATGAAGAAAAAATACCATTACCATGCATGGATAACTTTTTTGATCAGCTTAATGGGGCACAAAAAATCACCAACTTGATTTGCAGAGCAATTGCAACCAAATCAAGATCACAAAGGAAGATATACACAAAACTGCCTTTCAAACAAGGCATGGTCACTTTGAGTACTTGGTGATGCAGTTTGGCCTCACCAATGCTTTTGTCACTGTCATGAGTTGGATGACTGACATATTTCATCCCTACTTGGATAACTCATTTATTATTTTCCTTGATGACATCTTAGTCTATAGTAGGACAATGATAAAGAACAAGCAACATTTGCTAGAAGTCCTCCAAATTCTATGATAGAATCAATTGTATTCCAAAATCTCAAAGTGTGAGTTTGGCAAATCTGAAGTAGACTACTTAAGGCATAGGGTAAATAAAAAAGGTATCAAGTGCCAATAGATAAAATAGAGGTCATTAAAAAATGGGATTCTCTAGAAGATCATACTCAATTCAAGATTTTCTTGGGATTGAGAGGGTTTAATCATTGATTTGTCAAGGACTTCTCCAATATTACATAGCATCTAACAACACTTTTGGGCAAGGAGAAGAAGTGGATGTAAGGAACCGCACAAAAATTGGCCTTTCAAGAATTGAAAGACACATTATTACATACACTAATCTTGAAATGGTATGACCTAAAATGTCCAATCAAGTTGGCTATAGATGCACCAGGCATAATAATAGAAGTAATCCTATAACAAGAGTTGCAGGACGGATGGCACCCAAATGCATATTTCTCTTGTAAGCTATTACCAAAAGAATGTAAGTATCATACCTCCAAATAAGAAGAGATGGCCATTGTCTTTGCAACCAAGCATTGGAAGCACTATATTGGTGATAAGGCATTTATAGTGGAGATAGATCACAAACCTCTAGTCTACCTTGAGACACAAAAAGATCTTTCTCATTGACAAATTTGATGGGTAGAGTGGAGACAAAGTTTCAACATGACAATCACATATGTGGAAGGCAAGAAGCAACTTGCAGATGCATTCAACTAAATGGTAATGGCAAACAATATAGAGATGGAGGTCAAGATGAACTTTGAATTTTTGCCAAGGATTCTTGCTACTACAAAAACTGATGCACAAATTGCAGTTGCTCAATCATCCAAAGGTATCACCAACACCCAAGGACTCACCTTTCATGATAGTAGGTTATGGATCTTGGATACCACAGATATAAGAAACCACCATCCTAGCAAAATATCATGATTATGCTATTGTAGGTCACATTGGAGTGGACAAGACCTTGGATGCAATCAAACATCATTACTATTGGTCCAAGATGAGCAACAATTTGTTGCAATATGTTTGGAATTGCTTGCTCTATCAATAGAATAAAGCTTCTAATCAAGCTTCCACATGACTCCTTCAACACTTCGACAATGTTGGGAATATATAAGCATGGATCTGGTTTGTGAATTGCCTAAGGCCACCTTAGGGTTTGGCTCCATTATAGTCTTTATCAATCGACTTAGTAAAATGATTCATTTTTGTTCTACCACCAAGGATGTGATTGTCCCACAACTAGCTCAATTGTACTTAGATGTAGTTTTCTCTCACCATAGCCTGTCCCAAATTGCTCATCATAGATAGAGGCACTCAATTTAATAGGTTTTTTTGGAGAACACTCTTTGATTTCTTTTAAAACCAAATTTTCTATATCCATAGCTTACCATCCATAGACCAATGGATAAACAAAACAAGAAAATTACACCATTGTGGACATGCTTTGGGACTTCACCTTAGATGAGCAAGAGAGTTGGGACACCTTATTCCCATTGGTGGAATTTGCTTACAAAAATTCAATGAATTCAATTTCCACACAAGTCCCACTATTCTTCCTCATGTATGGAGAGCGTCCTTTCACACCTTTGAGCTTGATGAAGGTACATCTGGTGGCTACCAAGGTTGGAAATGTCAATACTTTTGTTCCTAAAATCCAACATGGTGTGGATAATGCCAAGCACAGGTTCTAGATTGCCCAAAATTGATAAAAGAAATGTGCAAATACACAATACCAACACATGGACTTCAATATTGGAGATCAAGTTTTGCCATCAACCGCAAACCTAATGTTAGTTGGCCCTTATAAGCTTAGACCTTGTTTTATTGGACCTTTCTCCATTTTCCATTGAATTGGCAGTGGCCTACCACCTCAAGCTACCGCCACACAGGAAGTTCCATCTAGTATTTCATGTTTCCTTACTATGCAGATATGCACCTTGACCACCCCACTTCTCTTCCATACAAGAAATTTGACCTTATCTAACTCTCATTGATGACCTGGAGGAATATGAAGTTGAATGCATTCTCTAAAAACATATCTATGGTACTTTCCACCCATGCATAGAAAGAAATCCATTGTATAAGGCAACATAGGAGCCAATAGCCAACTTAACCAATGCACCAATGTTAGTTAAATCTTTTGAGCATCAACTTTGCAATAAGGACATTGCATCTTAAAAGGGAAGAGTTCTATAGTACCAATAGCTAGGTATATCATCTAGAGGTGAAAATTGGCTTGGTAACATCTAGAAGGATGTTATGTATGATGTGCTAGGTAGAGCAAATAGAGATGTCACCAAAAGAGTACTTCTACTATTAAAGTAAAAGTAAAAAATAGCCTAAAACTTAATAGCCAATTTTGGAGGCCTAAAAGGATGAATTAGGTCTTGAAAATGGAAATATCCCCATCCCTTTGGAAATAACCTTACCTTCCTCCCCATCCCTCTCCCATTATTTGTCTCACAGAGAGCTTTCCAATGGTACCTCGCCCATGCAATTTTGAGCTTCCTACAAGAATATTCCCTAAAAACTCCCTCCAATCAAACCGATTGGACCAACTAGATATGACAAGGACCAACATGTATCCTTTCCAGGCATAAAATCTAAGGGTAGATCTTGTTGAGATATCACCAATCCATGTATTTGATCCAAGGGTGGAGCTTCCTTTGAGAGGATCCTCTTTGCTATATAATAAAGAGACGGTGCTCCTTTGGGGCATCGGAGTATTGAGTGTGAAGCTTGTGTTTTCTCTCTTGTATCTCTCTTGGAGAGTTCTCATGTCCTTGGAGTATTACATGTATGAGCTGGAAGAAGATAGCTTGGTTCTGATTCATATAGTTCATTTGTTTTGAAAAAGACAATTGCATTATCAATTTGGTGATAGTGAGGCAAGTTAGGTCCTTCATGTCTTCAATCTTGTACTCCCTTGTTGATTTCCTCCCAAAAAAGAATCATGATTCTCTACTTTAGTCATTTGTTAGGTCTACCATGTTGGGTATTGATATGAACTTCCGCATATGTGAAGCAATTGGCTCCAAGAACCCATTGCCAATGGTTCTCTATCCACATTATAGGACATCTTTGTAATGATATTCCACTTAGATTATCTACATTGTAGCAAATTTCCTATAGCATGGCCTCATCTATGAGACCCCAATCCCATAGCAAGAAATACATCTTTCCTTTCTTGATGTAGTTGGTTTGATTGTATGATCTCCACTTGGAAATCTTGGAAGATTTATTCAAGATTTCTATAACCTCATTTCTATTTAGTTCAATCCTTCTTTTGAAAATTTATACCGTTAGGATTGAATATTTGAGTTTGTGTGATAATGAAATTCCCACTCCATTTGGCAATCCTATATCCCAACCTCCCAACAATATCAACAAAATTTGATAGTTTGCTCTAGAGATTTCTTGTGCAATGTCAAAAGAGAGGCTGGTTGCAAAGAGAGAGAAATGCAAGAATAAAGGAAGAAAAGTGAAAAGTGAAAATTGAAAATTGTATAAAGATTCACTTTATGCATTGGAGTTGGCTTTTTTATAGTTCCATCAAGGTAAGGTGGTTGGTCCATCCTTCTTCCATCACAGTGGTTGATGAAGAGTCACAATTTTCTATTGCACTGTGTGAGACTGGCCATGGAATGGTCACCAATGGTTCTTTGGTGGTGTGTGCATCTTTTCATGTGTTCTTGAAATGGAAGCAGAAATTTGCAGATTTTGTATTTGCTTGAAAGTCATTGTGACTCCCATATAAACTCATGAAGTTGGGGTTTCTTCATAGTGTGGTGGTTCATTTCATTGGAGAATCCTCATTGTAAAGTCTGGTAGAACGGGAACAAAATGGATCTGGCTACAAAATAGATCTGGTCCTATTTTTGTTGGGTGGCCATAGAGAGCCTACTTTTTTAAAGTATCTTGCACCTCTGTCTTATGGAAACACAACCTCTTTAGAATCTACACTTTCTACAACCAACTCTTGTGATAGTTTGGTTTGGACTATTTACAACCAAAAAAACAAAAAGCAACAAAAAATTAGTGCTCATAACAAAGTGGGTTGTGACAATCTTCACTGATTTTTCATTGTCATTTATTCCATGAGTGTATATTATACTATGAATGTATATTTATGTTATCATTTTCACTAATTTTTCATTGTCACTTTGCAAGTTCAATCTTGCACCAAGTTTGCAAGCTCATTGGACAAGGACACAAGTTTGTGGTAGAGTAGGTGAGAAGCGGCTTCCAAGTGATTTGGGAGGACTTTTGCTTGGAAAGAAGAAGAACCAAAAGAAGGAAGACGGTTCTTCATACTTTGGTAGAAGATTGGTCCTTTGAGAGATCAAACTACTAGGACATATTTGGCAAGACAATGTGCATATAGTGCTTTCAAGCCTTTTCCCTAAAAGATCTATTTCCTTCTCATGGACAAAAGGCTATACATGGGAACATCATATTAAGAGTGAAGACCAAGATGGCATGATCTGCCTTTGAGGATTGTGATTGGACTGAGATGATGCCACATGATATTGAGCAAGAGTTTGTTGTTATACGTAGGAAATTAATCATCCAAATAGGTTGATTCAAGGTCACATATTTAGGGCATTCCTTACTTATTCATTTATGGAGGGAGGTTTTTGGATGAGAATGAGGTGGTATGCTAGAGCCAAGGTAAAGAGGAGTAGATCATCCATGATCCAAAGAAGCATAAGATTGAGGGAAAGGATGATCATGTTTGATCATGTATAGGAAGGTGAGCAAGAGTTAGAGTAGAAAACACCATGTTATATTATCTTCATATCATATTACCTGGATTTCATATAAACTTCCATTATCAAAGAGTTTGAATGTCTCTTCACTTTTTTAGTGCTTGTGTGTCTACAATTACACATGTGTATGCTTGGTTTGTGTTTACTATTCTCCATATGTGGTTATAAGAGTTATTGGGTTGCTTATTATTTTCAATATGCAATGGCTATGTAAGTGCATGGTTTGATATTGTGAAAGGCTTGGGCACTTTTCACTATCCAAATATTGCCACTCATCATCCCAATGTTGACCATCCTCATATTTTCCATGTAAATGATGATGGAGTTGGAAGAAGAGAAGTGTGAACCACTACCTATAGGAAGGGTAGAGAACCCACCTCCTTTGGGAAATATAGAGTATGGGTTAGTTTAGAGTGAGAGTAGAGTATTATCATGTTGATATGAGTTTAAGGGAGCATCTTCTTATTGAGAGAGTGTGTATATTAGTGGAGAAGGAGTTAGGTATCAAGACTCAAGAGAGTTTTCTTACTCAAATGGAGCATTGACTTAGAGGATTAGAGGTTCAGCTTTGAGTAGAGGAGCACCAATTTTTTTTAGAGAGATTAGGTTAGCCAACGAGGAGATGCATTTTAGTATCAAGAAGAGTACTAGAGTTGAGATATTTGCTCATCTAGATATAAATTTAGTAGATAGGTAGGTTGAGGTTAGTAATAGAACCAAGAACATAGTGGAGTTGGACCAACTTGTGCAACAAAAGGAATATATTGCAAAAGCTTTGGATTTCCTAATGAGACAAAGAGAGACTACATCCAAGATAACTTGCCTTGAGTGTACATCTACTATGGAGAATTTTGGGGAAACCTAGTTGGAATTATCTACTATTTGGGCCTATAACACCCATTTGTGCATGTGTGTGGTATTGTGATATTTAGCTTGGTATTACAAGTACTTAAGAGATATTATTTATATAGAGATAAAGGATGGTTCTATATTAGTCATGGTTAGCAAAAGTTAGTCATAGCTAAGATAGAAGGGACCTTAATTTAGAGGAAGTAGAAAAGATGAGCACCACTATTTTGGATTTTAGTGTGTTGACTTGGTATTATTCCTAGGTGTTTGGTTTTGAGGAAAGAGTTGAGAACTCTTGGGCCCGCAAACCTTTTTGTTTTGGATTCTTCTTTAGTCCAAGGATAGCCCATGTGAAGGAATCCTTGACTTAGTGGTTGGGTCAAGATAAGATCACATGCTTATGGGAATATGCCCATGTGAATGGATATTCCTTTATGCTTTTTCACTTTACTTGACTTTTAGTCTAGTAACTTGAGTTACTACGGTAATTAACATCTTTGGTATGTATTTATTTCACCACTATATAAACAAGGGGTGAGGAGGTACTCATCATCCTTTCATTTGCAACTATCTCTCTCTCATTGAGTTCTCTAGTGAGCAATGTCTTGAGTCTTGGAGTGTTAGCCTTGGAGGAGTATGATGGAGTTTGGGTTCCTTGCCTTCTTAGTCCATGGTGTGCTACCATAATAGCCATCAGAGGTTCATCCTGAGTGAGAGACAGGCCGGCTCATAGGCCAAGCTAGAAATGGCTTATGGAGAGGCAAGAACTTGGCTTTTGGAAAAAAATTTGTTATCCTCTTGGCATTTCCTTCTTTGCATATGAGGACTCATATTAATGACCATAGTAAAGAGGTTAGGATATCTACTCTTGCTTATATTTTAGTGCATGTAAAGACTCAAACCTTGAGGATATCTAGAGTCACTAGGAGTTCTTAGACAAGTAAAACTAGTGAGATGCACTCTAATGAGACTTGTACTCCTTTTTCATCCACTACCATCACGTGTGATACACAAAAAAGAGTGCTCTTATCAATAAAACCTATGAAGAGCCTTGTTTACACATTATTGATACATAGATTATGTCTTAAAGGTTGTACACTTCCAATGAGCGTGCATCTCTACCTCAATTGAGGGGCATTATAGAGGAGATATTGTGGCTTTAGGAGAGGAAGGTATATATGAAGGATGAGGTGTCATGGATCACCAACTTGAGAGAGAAGATGAGTTTATCTAGAGTTTTTATACCTTGCATCCTTTATCATTTGGATATGAGGCATAAGATTCTAGTATTTGATATAGGATGCTTGACTGACATAAAAGTTCCTACTTGTACTTTGTTCTTGGAGTCGTACTTTATTATTGGAGTGACAGATTTAGAGTATCCATGGAGCCAACTATTATGTTTTTGGATGGAGAGTGGTCCTCTAGTAGATTTAGTGATTATAGTGCAGATCCTTACGACTCCTTAGCATTGGGTTTTAAGTAGCACACCATGCATCAAGACAAGAGGTTGTGGATGTGGATATATAGTCCTTTCTTTATACATTTCTTACTCTACCAAGGACTTAAGGATGCATTATTGACTCATGGTATTGAATCATGGGGATAACAAAGTCCTCTATACTTAATTCATATATATATTATTTGTACTTATATTTCATGAGTCTATGTTGGTGATATGATCATCCTTATGTACTTATTTCATATATATGATGTATAATTATATTTCATGAGTTGATGATAATGATATTGTAAAAGACCAAGGAGAGAAATAGGAGAATGGAATTTTGGAAAGAAAAGTCAGATTGAACTTTGAGTTCAGGAAAACTCTAAATGCCTACTTTTGAGTTTGGCTATGGTATTTATAGGCAACTTGGGTAAAAAATTCCCAAGAAGCTTCCAAGGAAGGCTCCTTCTAAGAGACACTATACTTGGAGTGCAAGCTAAGTTAATTGACAACTTGGCATACTAGTTACTCTACTCTCTTGGGAATTTCCTAGAAGTTTCTCACCAAGAAGCTTCTTGGTTGTGTTCAAAATATTCTACCCACAAGCTTCCTTGATGCTTCTAGAACATTCTTAGGCTAGTTCTACCTCTTTTTGCTACATTTAGCTTAGAAAACTAACTCATTAACTTCTACTAACTTGTCTACTAACTCCATATTATTACATATTACTCCACCTCTAGTTGATAATGTCTTCATTGCCATAAAGTCTTCAAAGTCATGGATGGCCATTTGAGCATTTTGGAGATGCAAAAGAGGTTCCAATGTGGCATCATGAAGGGGTATCCTTCCCAAAGGATCTTGTACTTGATGTGTTGTTGGCGGCCATGTTAATATTGTCCTTCAAGCAAGAATATAGTTGAATTCATATTCTTCATGATCATTGATAGGGATTGGAGGAGGAGGAGGAGGAGGAGGTTGGATACAATTAGGAAAGGAAGAGAAGGTTAGACAAAAAGGGTTTTAACTTTGAAACCTAGAAGACAAGATGGATTCTTATGTGACTAGGAGGTGCAAGTTTGTAAGCAATAGGAAACAAGATCTGATAAATATCAAATGGACCTATCTAAGTGAGAGCAAGTTTACAAACTTTGGTGTCAAGTAGGAGAGGAAAGTTACAAGAAGAAAACATTACCTTATTGCCTATCTGAAAGGTGAGATCAGAATGATGCTTATTGCCATACTACTTTTGTAATTTTGAGTAACATAAAGATGAGACTTGGAGTGGTGTAACGATCTAGATGGTGGAGAAAGAAAGAAAGTGGAAGTATGTGAGACTTTAGATGTGGAGAGGTAAGAAGAGAATTTGAAACAAGTGGATCTTGCCCATAGTTAAGGAAGAAGGGAGAAAATATGGTACTTGCTTGCTTGGATGAAATTATTGTAAGTAAAAATGGTAGCTATGAAATAAGCATCCCAATCAGTGCAGTGAACATTGACAAAGGAACATAATATATTCTGCAAAGTGCAATTTTCTTGTTCTATTTTTCCATCAATTTGAGATGATAAGTTGTAGACAATACAAGTTTGGTGCCAAGGAGTTTAAAAAGTCCTTGTCAAAATCTACCAGTAAAGCAAGGATCACAATTAAACCCTAGGTTTCCCAGAATTTGAAACAATCATTTGGTAGATTTCTCAGATGACAACCCTTGGCATCTCATAGTGCTTGAAGATAATATCAATGTAGATCTTGGCCAATGTAAGAGCATGGACTATATCATGGTAGGCACCAAATGAGTATGCTTGTTGAGCTTATCAAAAAATGCTATGATGATTGTATGGCCTTGGTTTGTCTTTGGTAAGGATGGGATGAGGTCTAAGCTCACATGTTCCCAAATGGACGATAGAATTGGGAGTGGTTGAAGGAGTCCACTTGGCTTTTGGTTATTGGCTTTGTTGCATTGGTAGTTCTAAAAAATTGAATAAACTCTTGAACCTCTCATGCCATGTTAGCCCACCACCGTTGAAATTATAAGGTACTCAAGGTCTTGTCTACACCCATGTCACTAGAAATTGGTATGTCATGGGCTTTTTGAGCCTCAAAAGTTGTAGATCATCCTTGGTTGGAACATAGATCTGATTCTCACATAATAGAGAGCCTACTTGAAAGACAAAGTATTGAACCTTTTTATATGTGCTACATGATAACTTTATACCAACTAAAAGAAGAGGTTTTGCTTTAAAGTGGTCCAAAACTTGATTTGGAACTTTGAGTCAATTAATAATGTCATAATTGCTATTATTATGAAGATTTTGCAAGAGTCTTCAAATCAAGTCATTGTGAATGACATGGAAATTTTTTGTTTTTTATTCAGGCTTGATATCAAAAAATTAGAGTTTCTCCTCCTATTGATGATGCCAACTGTTCATGTGCTCTAAATGTAATGTTTGCAATGATTGATCTATATAATCACTTGTTTCTCTAAGAGATATTGTTGCCACACTTTTGTTGCATACATCATTGCTAATTGTTCTTGGTCTAAAGCATGATAATTTTTTATTGCATTAAGTCATTCAAATACAAGGTTATAGGATGAGATCCATATAGGAATGCTTGTTTCAACACAACTCTTATTGCAAAGTTAGAAGCATCAAAATTAACCACACAAAGTAGTTGAGGATCATATGGTTGGAAGATGGGTTGTGAAGACACCATGTCCTTAAGGCTGTTGAATGCCTCTTCAAACTTAGTACTCTATTCAAAGCTTAGTATCTTTCCCAAGGTGTTGGTTAATAATACAGCCACATGAGAAAAATAATGGATGAACCATTGGTAAAAACTTGCCAATCTATTGAATCCCCAAACTTCCATAACATTCTTAGGAGTAGGCCAATTGGTAATGGCCTTTATTTTATCTTCTTCCAACTTGATCCTTTTTTTGAATCCTTATGGCTTAAGAAGGTAACTTCCTTTTGCCAAAAGATGCACTTGGACTTCTTGCAGTAGAACTTCCATTTCCATAGTCTTCTCAAGACTTCTTGGATGTAGTTCTTGTATTCTACTTCCATCTTACTATAAATCAATTTTTCATTCAAGAGCACCACCACATATTGATCTAGTAGTCCATCTACCATTTGATCTATGAAGACTACAAATGCATTTGTAAGCCTACAAGGTAAAACTCTCATTTAAAATGTCCATACCTTGTATGAAAGATAATCTTTTGCACATTTTCTCTAGGAGTTATAGTCTACAAATAGCTGCATCAAATATCCAACTTTGAGAAGTATTGAGCTCCACTCAATTGATCCAACAAGTCATCAATATTTTTGTTAAGGGGTATATATTCTTGTTATGGGATATATATTCTTCATATTTTATTTATTGAGACCATGATAGTCCTTACAAAAGCAAATTCATCCATCGTTCTTTCATATAAATAGTACTAGTGCTCTCCAAAGGGATGTAATATATTGTAGGACTATGTTCTGTTATATTCTTCTAACTCCTTTAGTAAGAGCCAATAGGTTGAAGTGATACTTGGCAATAGCCCAATCTTGAAGTGCATAGCATGATCAAAAGGTACTTTTTTTGAAAGATTATCCAAAAATACATATGAAAACTCTTTAACTATTTGATGAACCATTGCTTGATGAGAACATTCATCCTTATCAAATTCTCCTTGCTCAATTGACTTGATCCACATTGCTAAAGGAGGAACATCTTCCTCCAAAGCTAACTCTTTAGTTGTTATATTGATTAACTTCACATCTTGGGATTTATTATTCCTAGGTATCTTGCTCAATGTGGTGAGTTAACCTAATTGATGATTCTTACATTGGTTTTGTACTTGGATTTGTTGTTGGCCCTATCAAATTGGACTTTATGTCATTCAAGCCAAGGAAGACAAACTGAGATTGTTGTGTAGATCAGCTATTACAAATCACATACATTATGAAGACTACCTCCCAACCTTGAAAAAAACATGATGTGAAGCATGAAGTGTGGAATTATTTTTACTATTTGCTATCATCAATGTGCTACTCGGTGTTGGCTTGATAGGAATACATAATTCCTTTGCTAATTGTATATATAAAATTCTCTAAAATCCTAGAATCAACCAAAAGACTATAGTCACAACTAGATATCATACCTTTGAAGTGAATCAAACTTGCACCATTTGAGCCTTCAATCCCATTGGAGCTAATTAAGTTCTTTGTAATTGGCTCAATATTTCCTAGATGAATTCCATTTTGGCAGTTTGTTGGGGTTATCCATTCCCAGTTTGACATTTGGTAATATGATGTCCAATTTAAAATAACAATTATAAAAGCAGTACTAAAAGTTACAATAAAAGCAACCACCATTTTTTCATAAACTCTCTTTGTTCATAGTGCCAAGTGGTCTTTGTTAGATGACATCAATCTCCATTGGTGTTGGCTCCTCCACTTGGGTATTGTATGTTGATAGGTTTTGTGAAGGTTTATATCATGACCAATTTGTGACAATCAAAGAATCAACATGCTCAACCAAATACATTGCTTCTTCCAAGTGTTTGGGTTTGTGCATAGTTACTTCTAATTTGGAGCATGATTTCAAGACCTTCATAACTTGATCTAGAGCTTTCTCATTTAATATTTTAAAGATATTTTTAGGATATTTTTAGCATTGTGGTGTTTTGGAACTACATGATAAAGCTCCTCAAAAAACCAATGTGCTTCAATTTTTCCAATGTATCTTGTGTGGCTTATACAATGTTCATCACTTGAAATCTCTCAATTATTACTCTCTTGAATTCTTCCCATATCAAGATTGGAGTGACAAAATACCATTGAGTTTGCTCCACCTGAAATGAACACCATAGCTTTGCCACTCCATCTAGTTGGTTCAAAGCTAATTGAATTCCTCTTCATTCATCTAGAAGAAGATTTGAGGTTTGAAAATAACATTTGCAATCAAATACAAAATTCTCCACCATATTTGGTATATTCTTGCTATCTAATATCTCTGGCTTTGGAAATATTACTCACTCTTCTCCTTTTCAAAACAATACTCTCTCTACATTCTCCTTTTCTCACAATCTCTTTCTTCTAACAGATGAGTAAGGTAATAGAGATATAGATACATAACAATGATAACTTTGCGCATTGCTGCATTGATTACTACTTTACCAACTACCTTTTCTAAGTTAACACATAGATATAACATGTCTATCACTCCTCATGGGTTACAACTAGAAAGATCAATGGCTGGACAAGGTGATCACATGTAGAAAATTTGAGCTAAAGCATGAAATGATACTTTTGGTAATGCATGGATAATAAAATCCCAATGGATTGGAGGAGATAGATTTGGTGGTCCATACATTCTATCCATCCCATTTGTGCTTTGATATCAATGTTAAAGACCAAGGAGAGAAAGAGGAGAATAGAATATTAGAATGGAAAGTCGTATTGAACTATTGATTGAGTGAAACTCCAAATGCTTAGCTTGGGCTTAGCTTTGGTATTTATAAGCAACTTGGGTATAAGAGTCCCAAGAAGCTTCCAAGGAAGGTTCCTTCTAGGAGCCACCTTACTTGGAGTGCTAGCTATTTAATTTGCATGCAAGCTAAGTTAGTTATCAGCTTGGAATATCGGTTATTCTACCTTGGGAAAGTTCATTGAATCTTCTCGCCAAGAACCTTCTTGGGTACTTCTAAAATATTCTACACACAAGCCTCCTTGATGCTTCTAGAACATTCTTAGGCTAGTTCTACCTCCTTTTTGCTATATTAAGATCAGACTACTAGCTCATCTATGAACTCTATACTATTATAGATTATGGGTAAATTATCTTTCATCACTACAAAAATTGTCATTGATATGATGTGCAAATTATACCTCTAAACTAAAAGAACTCCCTTCTTGTATATTATTACTATCAATAGATAAATTTTATTGGACTCACTCATTGACTAGATTGTTTATTAGCTAGTTGGTTCTCCAATAATTGCATTGAGTCCCATAGGACTAGACTATTTAGGTAGTTGATGCAACTATAGTTTCTTTAAGCCAACATAATTTAAAAAAGAAGAGTTCATTCTTATCACACATCACATATTGTCACATATGGGATGTCCTAGATCCTATGATGCACCATATCCATCAAATTAGGTTTGATTTTTTCTCCTCCTCCTTTTCTCCTTCCCATTGTTTTCCATTGTAATTGGATATCCATACTCACTCTTGTTGAACATTTTTTATTGTATCAATACTTGTAATGAATGCCATTGTCTACATATTTCAACAAATAAATTCTAATCCTTGGGCTACTATGATCTCAATCTAAGTATTTTAACCTTCCATACTGCAATAATCTTGGTATAAGTGATTGTGTAAGTGTTTAAACCTCAAAATTGAGAACTCAAAAGAAACACATTCAAGGGAGCACATATTGTGCAAGAAATGCAGTTTTTAAAAGAAAATTTAATGGGATTTGTGAGGCCATATTAACATCTTTGAAACATAATCAACAATGAGAGGTGAGTCTATACATTACAATGTGTTACAAAGCTGGACAAGAATTACAATGCAAGAGTGCAAAGATTACAATGTAATGTGAATATTATAGTGTGAGAGTGCAAGGAGGGTTTACAATGCAAGTAAGATGAGTTGAGAAGCATTCAAGTTCAAGGAGGGTTGATAATATAGAATGATACTCAATGTAGTTTTATGAATGAAGAATTATTCTTTAATGGGATTTGAATTTGTGATTTGATTTTTTCAAAGTAAAATTTCAAGGCTACTTTTAATTCAAGAAGACCTTTAAGTCTCCATTCTTGAATCATTATAGTCTTCATCCACCAAGTTGTACCAAATCATTCTATCATTCTAGGCGTTGTCCTTAGAATTGTAATTCTCTACTCTTCATCCTTGAAATTATAAGCTCATACATGGAATTTAGGATATGTAACATAGCAACTACTACCACCCATACCAGATCTTGGACAATCTATCCTAAAAGTTAAATTAATTAGAATCTTTATCTCCTCTAGTGTCTTTCTCATTTGGGTTAGCTTAATAGAGTAACATTGCTTAGATTTGGATTTCATCTCCTTAATGAGTAGTTTCTCCACTTGAGATCTTATTTTCTAATATTAAATATTTTCTTTGCTTTGAATTTGCTCTTCTCCACTTCTACAAGGAACTTATGTTTCTACATCTTTGCAAAATTTTAAGCTTCTATCTATGCTATCTTACATCTCTCTTGTGCTTCTATAGATTCATTTTTCTATCTACTATGGTTTGCTAAATCTTTGGACAAAGTAGCCAAACAAGGAGAAGTCATTGTATTCAATAAAGAAAGTTTTATTCTGTTGTGAGATTTTTTCTCCTTCATGGGATGCAATCTCTTCCTTTGTCCAAGAAGCAATCTTTTCTTCTTGTCTTTTTGTCTCCTCACGTGGTGAAACTCTATCCATTAGAACTCATGCTACAAGGCTCTTCTCCTCAGTCCCCTCATGAAAATGTGAATTTAATCTTGAGAACTCGGGACATTGAATGGAATTGAATCCACTCTTGACCCTTGAAAATCATCCACATGATCTTCTTTGGTTTTATTGTCACCACCTCAAATGCCCTAGTGTGCCCCTTTCTCTTTAATTTCATGCTCCACTTAAACATCTCTAATATTTTCTACAACACAACCACCAATCTTAACTCACATAGGAAGAGATATATTTGCACAATTTCAAAAAATTAATCCATGTGATCAAAGAAGAGACAAATATGATTCAACTTATCGCCTATTGTTTCCATCCTTGTTTTTACTCCTTGTCCATAAGTCATTCATCAATACTCTTTGTTTTCCATGTCTTTGCTTTCTTGTATAATTTCATATATCCCACCTTCTTCTTATATAGGATATCTCTAGATAGAGTAGTGGGAAATCCACTCCAATACTATACTAAATATGTTGCCATAATTGAACATATTCAGCTTCTAAACTAGTTTCTTACAATCGCCACCATGGATCTAATTAAAATGCTCATTGTTCTCTAGGTAATCTAGGATCTGTACATAGTGATAGCCAATCATATAGAATCTATCTTTATCTCCTTTGGCCCCTTTAGCTTTGTTCCCCTCTAAGTGGTGCTTGTGATTTCAAAGACTCTTGCAACTTATAAGATTTAGGAGACTCTTCCAACTTGGGAGCTCTTATGGGAGAATTTGTACTAGACACTATATCAAGAGCAACATAATTTACATAATTGATTTCATTGCAATCAATTGCAACTCCATGAATTACAAAATATTTAGCATAACTTAATAGGTCATGAAGGTTTCTCTAATTAACTTCCCATGCAAATTTTTAGTGGTACAAATTGCTCACAATTGGCTTGTATACTTGTTATAGTCTCATCTATGTAGAGAACTATTGTCTCATTTATGTATGAAGAGAGAAAATTGAAATTCTAAATCTAAAAATTTTGATTCTATAAATCTCCTTATGTATGTGGAAAACTCTAACTTTGTGAACTTTTAATTATGCATATTATTGCAAAACCACCTATCACAAACTTATAATTCTCAATTACTATATGTCAATCAATGAGTATAAACTCTCTATTATCACCTAATATTTCTAACTGAAAATCCCTAACTGTATTCTTGGTCTTGGTTACAGGCCCTGTGTAGGGTTAAAACAAATTTTCATCCTCCATATCTCAATTTACAAGAGCATTAGGGCGTTTCAAGAATAGGCACAATAGGAATTAGACATTCTCATAAAAAGCATGCAGATTTATTTGAAGGGTCTTGTAAACCAAAAGAGGTATATTTATAAAACATTTCATACAAATTTTGGGTAGTAAATTTGGTAACTAAATTCTATGGACCTCTCATACCTTGTAAAAGCTTATGGGTCACATTTTCAAGAAGGGATTTCAAATTCCAAAATTTCAAAATTATATGGGTAGAACTTCAAATTCCATAAAATATTATACAAGTGGTCATAAAAATAGTGGTCACAATATTAGATGGTCTCATACAGATTTTTATTGGTACCAAAAAGTAGGTCAATGGAGGCAAGGATTTCAATTTTACATTTTATGACTGGTTTATTATGAAGATGCATGACTTAATTATATTAATATATGGGAGATAATTACTGATCCACTTTGGAGTTAATTCTTACTTAACCATCCATGTTACACTAACCACCCAAAATAAGCCAAATATAAGTGAGTGAAGGATTATAATAAAATACCACATGTTGGAAGAAGAGTGTCATCGCTTTGGGTTCATAACTCATCATGCACAATCAATAGGTTAAAAGAGATTGACATGGTAGGCATGTTAGAATTGTTCCCAAAGGTACTCAATTCAAACATTTTATTATTCTTCTTTATGGTGTTAGAAATGATGAGTAAACATACCACTTGTAGCCCGACCATCCCGATGTAATGTAGTAATAGAAGTTGCACGGGCAAAAAATATAGTTTTGCTTCTTGTACTTTGGAAACATGGATGAATCTCCTATTCCCTTTACTTTGCAATAGAATTTGCTTCCATCCCTCCTCTCCCTCTTTGATTCTAGTGTTACTTAAGAAGATGGTGTAATACTCCAAGGACAAGAGAAGAGAGAAAACACAGATTGCACACTCAAACAATCAATCCCCCGAGGGAGCACCTTCTCTTTATTATATAGACAAAGAGGATCTCCGCCAAGGAAGCTCCACCATAGGATTAGGGACATAGATAGGTGACACGTCAGCAAGCTCCACCCTTGGATTACTTACTTGGTGGGTGACATATCTGGTCTAGGTCCTATCTGGTTGGTCAAACAAGCTTTGACCGGAGGGAATCTTTTAGGGAATCTTCCTGTAGGAATCTCAGAATCACGCGAGTAAGGTACCGTTGGAAAGCTCTTGATGAGACAAAGCAGGGGGGACGGAAGGCCAGCACTTTCTCCATTGGAGGGGGAATCTGCACATTTTTAAGGCCTAATTCATCCGTTTAAGCCTCCAAAATTGCCTTCAAAGATTTCAAGCATATTTTGGTTCCTACTCTATTAGTAGAAGTCTCCTTTTGGTGATACCTCTTTCTGATCTGTTTAGTCCATCATGTGTAACATACTTCCAGATGTTACCAAACCAATTCTCACCTTTAAATCATATGTCTAGCTATTGGTTCTAAGGTTCTCAAGTTTATTTTGGTTTCTGCCCTATTAGTAGAAGTACTCTTTTGGTGATACTTCTATCTAATCTATTTCAACCATCATGTATAACATCATTCCAGATGTTACCAAACCGAATTTCACATCTAGATCATATGGCTAGCTCTTGGTATTACAGCTGGTTGCTTTTATCCCACTTAAGCATCCAAATACAACAAGTAAAGGATCAGGGTGTGTTTGGGCAAGCACATGGCAAGGGTTCTTATAGGATTACACTCCATGTATTGAGTAGCAATTTGGGCAAAACAAAAAAGGGCAAGGATTACCAATGCAGGATGTCTTATCACCATTACTCACAAATGCTTTATTATTTAGAGGATCTAGAGCACTTTAGTCAAATCCATGGTGAAAATAGTAAAATACTAGTCTAGGAAAGCACAACATTCAACTACAGAGCCATTAATTGGTTTAGCATGGGCAATGATTTCCATCCTCTATGAACACTAATAGGCTTTACAAAAAATGTGCAAGATATGTGAAATAATACAAAGATACTTGAGAACTAGAAAAAAGTTGCATTTGAGAAGGGTCTTGTAAAAAAGGACTTGAAGTAAGGATGGAGAACAATTGAGGATATAATCAATCATCTTTGTCCATTTTCTTAAAGAATGGATTAATGTTGGGGAGTAGAGCCCAACATTAATCCCTTCATTGGATAGTATTGGTGGTATGAAGGAGGAAGTTTGTTTCATGTATAAAACATGCTTTGTTGTTACATCACCAAAGGAGGCCAATGACAAAATGGGAGGAAAACTTCTTGAAGAATCAATTCCTAATAGCATCTTGAGCACCAAAGAGCCCTTGGATTGCATGTGTACATTTGGAAATTGTGAATGTGATTCATTGGGAGTTTTGGACAAGAGGATTCTATGCGAGGATAACAATCCTTGTTTGACAAGAGACAAAGCTGAGTAACACTCCCATACTACACAAAATTCCTAACCACAAAATCTCTAAACATCACTTTTGGTCTGTAACACCCATTTGTACATGTGTGTGGTATTGTATATTTAGCTTGGTATTACAAGTACTTAAGAGATATTATTTATATAGAGATAAAGGATGGTTCTATATTAGTCATGGTTAGCTAAAGTTAGTCATAGCTAAGATAGAGGGGACTTTACTTTAGAGGAAGTAGAAAAGATGAGCACCACTATTTTGGATTTTAGTGTGTTGACTTGGTATTATTCCTAGGTGTTTGGCTTTGAGGAAAGAGTTGAGAACTCTTGGGCCCGCAAGCCTTTTTGTTTTGGATTCTTCTTTAGTCCAAGGATAGCCCATGTGAAGGAATCCTTGACTTTGTGGTTGGGTCAAGATAAGACCACATGCTTAGGGGAATATGCCCATGTGAATGGATATTCCTTTCTACTTTTTGACTTTACTTGACTTTTAGTCTAGTAACTTGAGTTACTACGGTAATTAGTAACTTTGGTACGTTACTATTTCACAAGTATATAAACAAGGGGTGAGGAGGTACTCATCATCTTTTCATTTGCAACTATCTCTCTCTCATTGAGTTCTCTAGTGAGCAATGTCTTGAGTCTTGGAGTGTTAGCCTTGGAGGAGTATGATGGAGTTAGGGTTCCTTGCCTTCTTAGTCCATGGTGCGGTACCATAATAGCCATCAGAGGTTCATCCTGAGTGAGAGACATGCCAGCTCATAGGTCTCACTACATAACGGATTTCTACTTGAGTGTTGAAAGGGAGAGGATTTGGGACATTCACATCCATATCATCATTATAGAATGTAGATTGTCAAACCCTACCCTCCTCATATATCACCGGATTTGGTGAGTTCATCACCTTGTCCATGAATTTTGCACCAAAGTGATAAACTAACGATACCCTCATTTGCTCACACTGGATGTACATAACTTTGATGTGGAATGGATTTGAGAATGGAAAGCTAGGTGCGGGAAATTGTCCTGCCGGTGCTTCCATCCTATTTGCTCTCTAAAGTCCTTCCTAAGTCTCGCAATTACTCTATGTTTTCCACCTCAAATTACTCAGTTTCAGTAGTTTGTGCTCTTCCAAGAGGGGTGATCCACTCTCTTGTACTAAGACACTTGCTCTAATACCATTGTAATACTCCAAGGATAGGAGAAGAGAGAAAAAATAGACTTCACACTCAAACATTTGATGCCCCAAAGGAGCACCTTCTCTTTATTATATAGACAAAGAGGATCTCTTCCAAGGAAGCTCCACCATAGGATTAGGCACACAGATAGGTGACATGTCAGCAAGCTCCACCCTTGGATTACTTACTTGGATGGGTGACATGTCAGTCTAGGTCCTATCTAGCTGGTCAAACATGCTTTGACCAGAGGGAATCTTTTAGGGAATCTTCCCGTAGGAGTCTCAGAATCACGTAAGGTACCATTGGAAAGCTCTCAACGAGACAAACTAGAGGGGGGGGGGGGAAGGCCAATCTTTCTTCTAATTGGGGAGGAATCCACACATTTTTGAGGCCTAATTCATCCGTTTAGGCCTCCAAAATTGCCTTTGAAGTTTTAAAGCATATTTTGGTTCCTAATCTATTAGTAGAAGTCCTCTTTTGGTGATACCTCTTTCTAATCTATTTAGTTTATCATATGTAACATCCTTCCAGATGTTACCAAACCAATTCTCACCTTTAAATCATATGTCTAGCTATTGGTTCTAAGGTTCTCAAGTCCATTTTGGTTTTTGCACTATGTGTAGAAGTACTCTTTTGGTGATACTTCTATGTGATCTATTTTGACCATCATGTATAACATCATTCTAGATGTTACCAAACCAAATTTCACATTTAGATCATATGGCTAGCTCTTGGTATTACAAAACTACATAAGAAGAGAAGAATATAAGAACTTCAAAGCCACCAAACTACAAACTACCAAAGCACACAGCACTCTTACACTCATGTTTGATGAATGTTTAAATCTTGTCATTTATAACACAAAGCATCTAAATTCTGGGAGTGCCACTACCCATATCCAAACACTTTGTTTGTGTGAATTTGAACACTTTTTTGGTTTAACCTATGCAGACCGTGCAAATCACCTCAAGTTTGCACGACGTGTATGGTCCACATTCCAAATGTTTACATTTGAATATACTCAACACTCTTTGTTGGTGAGTTGATAAGAAAAATATAAAGCTCTACACATGTTCACATAGACAATGTCCATCAATATTGCAAGTTTATATGCACAATATATAAAAGTATATACAAGAGGAAAAGGTGTACACAAAATAAAGACACTAAAGGTTAGGCCTGAAGTCTAGTGTGCATATCTCTCAAGTGTGTCATGTAACCTCTAATATAAGGCATGTCTAATTAAAAAGGACTATAGTACCTCATCCATCTCTTCTCTTGAGCATGCATTGGAGGTTCACTAAATGCTCCCCCTAAAAGCTCATAAGGTGGATTGAAAGACTATAATCCCTCAATCTACCCCTCATCTAATCCTCCTCTAGGAATCTAATGGTTGGAGCCATGGAGCCTTAAATCTATCTAGAGGTGAGACAAGGAGATGAAATAATGAAGTTTATAAAGTACTAAGGGTATTCATTGATGAAAAGTATGGAGGATGTATAATTCCATGAGGATTGTTCGTGCAATAAGGAAGATCCTCTCCATCCACAAATATATTATCTTGGATACATAAATCTAATGAGGTGAAGTCCTATATCGCTAACCATAAAACCTCTAAACTTATCAAAATATCCATCCATCTTGGCAAGGTGCCATCAAACATGGATTGGTGTGAACTCTTATTGATAAGTGACCAAGCTCCCACATAGAATGCAAAGGGCCTTTATATTTGTGGTACCCATGTTTTTTGATTTTGTTATATTTTGAAGAAGAAATTAGAAAGTAGTAGAAAACTAGAAGAAGTGTATAGTCAAAGTTTGATTGAACCCGAATGGCGACAAAAGAAGAAGAATTGTGTCTTCAAGTCAAACCAAAAGTAATTTAATTTGTATAAAGAAAGGAAGAATTCATATTGGATTTGTTACTAGAGACTACAAGATTACTACCCAAAGTAAGAAAATGTTGCTTTAGGGTGATCAACCTGATGCAAAGATAAAGTAACTTTTCTTTGGTTTTGCCATCCAAGAATGTACAATCAAGAAAGCGGCTAACATATAATTGGGATAAAACTAATAATGATAGGAGGAATGCATGTAGAATGGTGATTATCAAGTGAAGAGTGACTAAAGAATAACCGTGCAACTAAGAACTATAAAATCAAGATGTCATCAAGGGACTTTTGAAATGTCATGCAAGTAACCTAAGCCACTAAGTAATAAACCCAAAATAGTGCCTATTTTGAAGCCAGCCAAGAGTTTGATGTTCAAGAATGCTGAGGAGTTAGAATTTTGTGTCAAGAAGATAGATGAATTATCTTTCAGCTACCATAAGTGAGAGATTGCATGATGCAAATGAGGGGAGGAAAGAAGAGTCCCTCACTTGTAGAGAGAAATCCTGTGATTTAGATGTTAGATGTCACAACTAGGATTGAAGTCTTGAGTAAACTTTAGATCACTTTTTTGGCCTCAAACTAGAACTTGAGTTTTCTAAGTTTCATGGTAGAAGTAGTTACGAGTAATTGTGAGGAGGGTCCAGAGGCAAAAGAGAAGAGAGGAAATCTGGCTTGATGGATAGAGCCAGATTGGAGACTGGTCCTGGGGAGAGAGGCTGGTGAGGAAACTGAAGCTACATTCCTCAGGAAGGGAGATTATGTAGAAGAGACTACAAAAATCTGGAATTCCTTTAGTACTCCGTATACAAAGAACGGGTATAAAGTGGATACCTATCAAGACCTAGTGAGGCAAAGTATTGTCAAGGTGATGGTGGGAATCTTCAAGCTGAAGCAAACCACTTATGTAATGAAGCATCAAGCCCTATTCTCTCACTAGATTTTTGAAGGAGAACTAATGAACTGGGCAAAGTATTTTCACTAGCAAATGGTCTGGAATTGGAGAGATCAATCATCACCTCACTACCTAATGTCATTTGCAGCACATTTTTACCTTAGTCTGAACCTATTGAGTGTAAAAGAGAGGCAGAAGATGGTATTTCACTTCCATCTAGACTTGAGAAGAGAAGTGGATGTAGAAGAGCAATAGTACATTTGCCAAATCCAAAGTAGCAATGAGCACTTTGCCAAGACAAGCCAACACAAGAGAGTGGAGATGAAGATCCCAAAGACAAAGAAGCAAAGTTGACCAAAGGAGATGGTGTCCCCAGTATAGCCACAAAAAACAAGAAGGTTGGTGCCAAGGCACAAGGTCATTGTATGAGACCAAAAGAATCATAAGGGGAAGCTGAGGACAAGTCAGAGGACTTGGCAAACAAAGAAGAAGTAGAACTCACATTACATAATGAGGAGTTCAGCAAAGGGAGTGATGGAGAACCTGAGGTGAAATAGCCATAAGAGGAAGTGCATGAGGAGGAAGATTGGGAGTTCCATGAAGCAATCAATCGCATGGAAAGAGGAGACATATTGTGTTTAGATTTGCCTGTAGTGGAAATGGAAGATCAAAAAGATGAAGAGCTGAGGTTGGCATTTCCTTGCGGAACCAGAATAAAGAAGACTAGGCTGTTGGCCTTTGTAGGACCAAGTAAAGCAAAAGATGAAGATGCTAGCTTGGAGGAGATAACTCTACAAGTATAAAGATCAAGAGTTTGGAGTAAAGTGCCAATTGAAGATGCACCAATGAAAGTCGTGAGCAAAGGTGGAGATAATGCAAAAGAAAATTTTAGTGAAGTAGCATACTTATCCAAGATTGTTTGTCACTTGTTGATGATGTTGAAGAAGAAGAAGGAAGAGCTAAAGAAAGATCATCTAGAGGTAAAGGATGAGCTTTAGGTGGTGAAGTATCTAAGTGAAGAGATAGTACACTTGAAGGATAAGTTACTCAAAGGCAAGAAGCAAGGAGTTGAGCTTGAAATGCAGGTTGAAGAACTAAGGAAGCAAAAAGCAACTTGGGAGAGGTTGAAGAGAGAGTGTAATGAAGCACGCATTAAGGTTATCCATTTGAAGGCAATTGCTACTATGATGGAGGAAGAGTTGGAGAGTTTGAAGACAATGGCAACATAGAAGGATGAAGCTTGACAACAAAATTTAGCCAAAAGAAATAGAGAAGCAGAGTGTTTGCAAGGACTTATCATTAATGTGGAATCCTAACTTGCTTGATACATTGAGGAGAAGGAAGTGTTGAAAGCTGAGTTTGAGGATGCATTAAAGATGTATTGTGAAGAGTTGCAGGTAGAGAGAGAGAGCTCAAGATCATGCATTGGAGCAAGTAGGAAGAGTAGTAGAGAAACTTGGTGCAATGCTAAAAGCCAAAGCCAAAGTGAATGTAGAAGAAGTACGCATGCATGAGTTAAAGTTGTAAGTGCAAGAGACGAGGAAGATTGGGTTACCATTTTGGATCTAGAGATTTTTAAGGAACAATATTTTTGTTAGATAATTGTCAAAGTGCTAAGCCTATTTAAAATAAGCATTCACATTATTGTGTTGTTCAGTATTTGTATTTTTGAAGTTGAGAAGCAAAGTGCTATAACTTTGTGCTTGTCATTTCAGCTTAATTTTGAGTATCAAACCTATGTGTGTTTGTGACTGTTTGGTGGAGAATTTTGAAGTGAAAATTAGATTGTTGGGTGTTGGATTCCATACTTTTGATTTCATTGTATGTTTGATCTTGAGTGAATATCAATCAAAGCAATGTCTTGATAAATCCATGAGGAATTGTAGTGTTGGTAGCATTATGCATTAGTGAGCATAGTTGGGGGTTGATACAAACCAATTTTGATCAAGAAAGTTATGCTTTCAGTGGAGAGGTGGAACAAAATCTAAGATGAAGTTGTTTTACTGTGATGTAGCCTTCTTTGGAAGAATTTGAATCATCACAATCAAATTTGGTCTGGAAAGATATGATAATACTATGATTATAGAGTGTTAATTTGTGATGCGACTACGAGTCAACGCTTATTACTCTCTTCTGGGCATGGTTTCTACTTGAGAGATTAAAGATGCAATCAAGAAGAACTACATTGTGACTATTTAATTTGTATTTGACCATCTCTGACTCATATCTTTGTGGGAACAAACTTTACTTATTGATTACCTCAAAAGTGATACTTGTCAGGTTGTCACATGGGTTTTGGCACCATTGCTGGGAATACAAATCTTGAGAGTAGAGAAAAAAAAGACAAATCTGAAATTGGGTGTCCAAAAAATATGAATGTCTACATTGAGAGAACAATGGGAAGAGAGAGTTTGTAAACAAACTTTGCACCATGAAGAAGAAGAACACTAGAAGAGCCATGTCACCTTTGACAAAGCTGAGAAGGAAGCATTGGACTTGCAACTTCTTCACAAAGTTCAAGAAGCCTTGAAAGGCCTTGAATAAAAAAAACAAGAGACAAAGTGGCGAGGCTACTTTGTATCTCCAAATCCCAAGAAGAAGAATGATGCTAGTGGACAAACATATTTGCTATGACCTAGTACACCGACTTCCTCAAGAGCTACCAAGGGAGCCGGTTTCATAAAAGAATTCATTTGTGAGAAGACAACATGAATTTTGATGGAAGAAGAGTTTCAATGCCTTCTTCATATGATTCCTCAAAGTGTTCAAAGGGATCTGAAAGAGCCAACTAAAGATATTGAACCTTTGTCTCCGACTTGAGTTGAAGTCAACATACCAATAGAAGATCCATCTATCAATGAAGACCCCATCTTGAACTTGATGAGGCCTTGGGCTTAATTCAAATCACAATCACCAGCCAATACCTTGGGTCCATCAAGCCCCACTCTACCACAACTTGTTTTTTAGACTTTTAGAATGACTTTGCTACCCGTTACCCAACATGCTTATCAAAAGTACATGGAGACGGAGCAAGATGAACACCCTAATGAATTCATCAAAGAATTCAAAGTCATCTCCTTTGTCAATAAGGAGCATGACTCTGATGATTGATTGCACATTTACCCAAGTCTACTCCAAAAGAAAGCTTAGAGTTGGTATACTCACGTAATCCAAAAGGGGTTTAGACCAACGGATTGTGCAAACTTGAGAAAGTTTGTCCTGGAATGATTTTGGGAAGTTGATTATAATTCAAGTGTATTTGGGGCACTCAATCATTTGGATAGAGGGAAGAAGGAGAAGTTGGGAGACTTGTTGGGGTGGTTCGAGGCCCTATTGAACCACATTTTGAAGCAATCCAGTATGGTGGGTTACCCTGATGCCCAAGCTATCACCTGGTTCCTTGAAGGATTTCACCAGAGATTTGCATCTTTGCCAAGGAGAGGAATGTAAATTCCCTCAATAAGGTACTCAAATATGTCACCCAATATGAGGTGGTCCACTCTCATTCTTCTAGAAACCAAAGAAATGAAGAGAAGAAAGGCAAGAAGTCGGGACAAAGAGCTTCTTGTAGTACATCCCCTTCTTTGAAGGAATCCTCCACATCTTCCAATCCTTCTTCAGAATCCAAAGAAGACTCAAAGCCAAGAAGAATACAAAGGCGTGGAGGAAAGAAAACATTGACACCCCTAGCAAAAATTGTAAATAAGACCAATAATAAGCTAGAGACTCTTATTAAAGAGTTTCTAGATTTTATAATCCAGATGATTGGGGCAAAGGACCAAGAAAGCCTCCTTCATTTGGCCAACCAAATGTATGGTGCACTATATGTGGAAAATCAGGCCATGCCAATACAAAGTGTCTTACACAAAATCCATTTATAGTGCAATAGATTGATTGGGTTCCAAGATGGGACCAAATTGAGGAAGAAGAGGAAATGTACCAAACCCAAGAGGTACAACATCATGCAAGTACATTGTATCAAGGTCTAAGGTATGGACTAATAGAGTACAACAACAATGCTCTCTAACAAAGACCACCAATGGGCGGCCAAAATAGGCCTTAGAATGTTGCATCAAGTGCATGCTATAATTGTGGCTCTATGGGCCATTGGTCTTTAAATTGCCCTAAGCCGAGGCATCAGGTTGGGTATGTTCCATTGTGTAGAAATTGTAAAGGATTAGTCCACATTGAAAATCAGTGCCCACAACCACCTAACCCAAAGCCATTGGTAAAGTATTTACAAACCACAACTTAGCATGTTGCACTTTAATCAAAAGGGGATACAAATGAAATTTGCGTTACACTTGAGGAAGAGAGACCTCAAGAAAAGAGTCCAGCTTTGAAAAGAGAATGGCCGGACCTCAAAATTTTGAAGGTTGAGATGAGCTTGGGTTAGAAGAAGCATGATCCCAAGGAAGTGAGTACTACTTCTTTGTCTTCATGAAAGGCGAAGAGGTTGCATCCAAAAGCAATTCTTTTTGCAAAGGAAGAGAAGATTTTAGCAAAATCCAAAGCCAAGGCCTTGTAGAAAGAAATTAAAGAGGTAGTACAAAGAACTTAGGATATGAGTGTGGAGGAGGATACAAAGACAAGCCTCTAGTGTTTTTTTTTGAAATCAGATCCAAAGTCAAGGATCCGATCCAAGCCAAGGTGGGTAAACCCAAAGAACCTTGGGTCAAGATCATTGGTACTCCGATCACCATTATGAACCACCTCAAAGTCCAATTTGAACAAGGAGAGATTTCAAACCCAAGATGAAGGTGAAGAATGTGAAGTTGGAGGGAGTACCCAAATATGATATTGTTTCAGATTTGGCATCCACAAAAGCAAATGTCACATTCAAGAAATTGTGGGAGGACAACAAGCTGTACAAAAAACAACTAAGTTTTGCCAAGGGCAATGACAAAGAAAGACTTGCTAGCAATCTATAGTATTGTTTGATAGTATTGAAAAAGAGGATTTGGGATCTCCCAAAACAAATGCGGAGATCACGGGTTGCATGATCAAATTAATACCCATTGATTTGGGTTTTGGTATGAATGTTATGACCAAGGACACCTCAAACGGGTAGCGTACCATATGTATGAGCAAACACCTTGAATTTCTTTTCTTTTCCATCGACAAGAATGTTTTCCATCAACACATTCTTGTCGATGGAAAACAAGAACGTGTTGTTTTCCATCAACAACACATTCTTGTATGTGTTGTCGATGGAAAAGACCTTGTTAGCTGAATATTGTTGGATTGAAGTCTTGAGTAAACTTTGGATCACTTTTTTGGCCTAGAGTTGGAACTTGAGTTTTCCAATTTTCATGGCAGAAAGTAGCTATGAATAATTGTGAGGAGGGTCCAAAGATAGGAGGGAAGAGAGGCAATCTGGCTCGATGGACAGAGTCAGATTGGAGACTAGTCCTAGGGAGACAGGCTGGTGAGGAAACTAGAGCTACATTCCTTAAGAAGGGAGAGTTTGCAAAAGAGACTACATCAATATGGAATTGAGTGCTCCACGTACAAAGAATGGGTATAAAGTGGATACCTATTGAGAACTAGTAAGGTGATGCATTGTTAGTGCAATGATGGAAATATTCAACCTAGAGTGAACCACTTACAAAATGAAGCACCAGGTCGTATTTTTTTCACTAGATGTTTGCAAGCAAATCGGTGAATTAGGCAAAGTGTTTTCACCAATGAATAAGTCAAATGGTCTAGAATTGGAGAGAATAATTGCCACCTCACTACGTAGTGCATTTTTACCTTTACTACCATTCATAGTGCATTTTTACCTCAAGTTGAACCTATCAAGTGGACAAGAGAGGTAGGAGATGGTATTGCATTTCCATCTAATCTTGAGAAGAGAAGCAGATGTAAAAGAGCAGCAATACATTTGTCAAATCCAAAGTAGCAATGAGCACTTTGCCAAGACATGCCATCACAAGAGAGTGGAGGTGAAGATCCCAAAGACAAAGAAGCAAAGTTGACCAAAGGAGATGGTGTCCCCAGTACAGCCACCAAAAAAGAAGGTTGATGCTGACGCACGAAGTCGTCATAAGAGACCAATCATGGGGAGATGAATCAAAAAGAGAAGCCAAGGACAAGTTAGAGGACTTGGTGGAAGAAGAAGAAAAAAACTCACAATATAGAGTGAGGAGTTGAGCAATGGGATTGATGGAGAATCCAAGGTGCCACAACCATTAGAGGAAGTGGCCAAGGAGGAAGATTAGGAGTTCCATGAAGCAATAGATTTCATGGAGGGAGGAAATATGCCATGTTTAGAGTTGCCTATCGTGAAAATTGAAGATCAAAAAGATGAAAGTTGAGGTTGGCATTTCCCCAAGGAACTAGAACAAAGAAGAGTGGGCAATTGTAATACCAAGGGTTAGCCATATGATCTAGATGTGAAATTCGGTTTGGTAACATCTAGAATGATGTTATACATGATGGTCAAAATAGATCAGATAGAAGTATCACCAAAAGAGTACTTCTACTAATAGGGCAGAAACCGAAATAGACTTGAGAACCTTAGAACCAATAGCTAGACATATGATTTAAAGGTGAGAATTGGTTTGGTAACATCTAGAAGGATGTTACACATGATGGACTAAACAGATCAGAAAGAGGTATCACCAAAAGAGGACTTCTACTAATAGAGTAGGAACCAAAATATGCCTAAAATCTTTGAAGGCAATTTCGGAGGCCTAAACGGATGAATTAGGCCTCAAAGATGTGCTTATCCTCCCCTCCCTCCATTCTGTCTAGTCAAGAGCTTTCCAATGGTACCTTACTCACGTGATTCTGAGATTCCTACAAGAAGATTCCCTAAAAGATTCCCTTTGGTCAAAGCTTGTTTGACCAACCAGATAGGACCTAGACCAGACAGGTCACCCATCCAAGTAAGTAATCCAAGGGTGGAGCTTGCTGACATGTCACCTATCTATGTCCCTAATCCTATGGTGGAGCTTCCTTGGAGGAGATCCTCTTTGTCTATATAATAAAGAGAAGGTGCTCCCTTGGGGCATCAAATGTTTGAGTGTGCAATCTGTGTTTTCTCTCTTCTCTTGTCCTCGAAGTATTACAGCAATTGGCCTTAGTAGGACCAAGTAAAGTGGAAGATGAAGACACCAATTTGGAGGAGGTTACATTGAAGGTACAAATATGAAGACTTCAAAGTAAGGCACCAATTAAAGATGCACCAATGCAAATTGTGAGCGAAGGCAAAGACAATGTAGAAAAAGAAGATTTTGGTGAAGTAGCATACTTATCCAAGATATTTTGTCCCTTGCTGATGATGTTGAAGAAGAAGGAAGAAGAGCTAAAGAAAGATTATCCAGAGGTAAAGGATGGGCTTTAGGTGGCAAGATATCTAAGTGAAGAGATAGTATAGTTGAAGGATAAGTTACTTGAAGGTGAGAAGCAAGATGAGGAGCTTTGGGTTGACAAAGCCCTAAGACAGAAGAGAGTTGCAAACATGCAAGAGGCTTTCAAGAAGCAAGGAGGTGAGCTTGAAATCCAGGCTAAAGAATTGAGGAAGCAAAAGATAGCTTCGGAGAAGTTGAAGGGAGAGTGTGATGAAGCACGCATTGAGGCTATCCATTCAAAGGCAATTGCTACTCTGATGGAGTAGGAGTTGGAGAGTTTGAAGACAATGGTAATGAAGAACAATGAAGCCTGGCAGCAAGAGTTAGTCAAAAGAAGTAGAGAAGAAGAGCATTTGCAAGGGCTTGTCACTAATGTGGAAGCCCAACTTGGTTGATACATGGAGGAGAAGGAACCATTGAAAGCCAAGTTTGAGGATGCATTAAAGATATGCAGTGAAGTGTTGTAGGTGGAGAGAGCTCAAAATCATACATTAAAGCAAGTAGGAAGAGTAGTAGAGAAACTCAATGCAATGCTGAAAGCCAAAGCCAAAGCCAAGTGAATATAGAAGAAGTACGCGTGCACAATTTAAAGTTGTTAATGCAAGAGACAAGGAAGAGAAAGGTGAAGGATATGGATCTGAACAATCTTCTGATTTGCCTAAGAGATTGAGTAGATAGGAAAATTAGTGAAGTAGGAGACAATGTTTGTCTCAATTAGATTTAGTGAAAATTGAGTTAGAGCAAATTTGGAGTAGTGTGAAGTAAGGAACTCAAGGTGGAGTATTAGAGGTAGGAGTACAAGTGTCTTTGGATGAGCATAGAGCATAGGAGTACTGTGAGCCGGCCTGTCTCTCACTCAGGATGAACCTCTGATGGCTATTATGGTAGCGCACCATGGACTAAGAAGGCAAGGAACCCCAACTCCATCATACTCCTCCAAGGCTAACACTCCAAGACTCAAGACATTGCTCACTAGAGAACTCAATGAGAGAGAGATAGTTGCAAATGAAAGGATGATGAGTACCTCCTCACTCCTTGTTTATATACTTGTGAAATAGTTAAGTACCAAAGTTACTAATTACCGTAGTAACTCAAGTTACTAGACTAAAAGTCAAGTAAAGTCAAAAAGTAGAAAGGAATATCCATTCACATGGGCATATTCCCCTTATCTTGACCCAACCACTAAAGCAAGGATTCCTTCACATGGGCTATCCTTGGACTAAAGAAGAATCCAAAACAAAAAGGCTTGCGGACCCAAGAGTTCTCAACTCTTTCCCCAAAGCCAAACACCTAGGAATAATACCAAGTCAACACACTAAAATCCAAAATAGTGGTGCTCATCTTTTCTACTTCCTCTAAAGTAAGGTCCCATCTATCTTAGCTATGACTAACTTTAGCTAACCATGACTAATATAGAACCATCCTTTATCTCTATATAAATAATATCTCTTAAGTACTTGTAATACCAAGCTAAATATCACAATACCACACACATGCACAAATGGGTGTTACATTTACCCCCGGACTAAGTTTTCACTTTGTCCTCAAAGTGAAGGTCTCTCTACCTTCTATGGTACATCTTCAACTTATCATGGTTAATCCTATCAAAGTGTCTTCCTCCCAACTCCTTGAGATCATAGGTGTAATTGCCCCACACCTTCTCTACTATGAAAGGTCCAAAGTACTTAGGCAAAAACTTCTTTTGCACTCTCTTGAATCGAATGGAATCAAACAACATTACCCAATCACCTTCTTTGAAAGGCTCCACCTTCTTCTTGCCTTGCCTCTTGTCATAGCTCTCCTTTTGTTTCCTTTGGGCTTGCTCCACTCGAACCATAGCAACTGCTCTTGCCTCTTCCAACTCCATGAGTTGATCCTTCCTTGACTTCCCTGCATCACTTCCTTGTGCTTTCTTCAATCTCCTATGAATGCTTTGGAAGGTAGGAAGATCAAAGTGAATAGGTAAGGTAGACTCAATACCATACACCAATTGGAATGGAGAATATCCAGTGGAAGTCTTCATGGTTGTCCTATACTCCCACAAAACTGCATGAATCCTCTTGTCCCAATGATGTTTAGCCCCCTCCATTTCTGCATCTTTGGCCAACATCATGCACAAGGTCTGATTGGTTCTCTCTGCCAAGCCATTGGAATTTGGCTTATAGGATGTAGTTACTCTATGTGTGATAGAGAAATGTCGTAGCACGGCTGTAGTAATGCTTCCTGTAAACTCTCCTCCTCTATCAGAAACCAACTCCAAAGGGCATCCAAACCTAGTGATAATGCGTTCATAAAGAAATCTACCCACTTCATCTTCATTCTTGTCCCTCAATGGTCTAGCCTCAACCCACTTGGTAAGGTAATCAGTAACTACCACAATGTACCGATTGTTCCTTGGGGTTCTATTGAGAGGTCCTACAAAATCAATTCCCCACTTCTCAAAAGGTCCTAGCAATGGAATTGATCTAAGTGGTGGAGTGGATGTAGACTTTCTAGCAAAAGCTTGACAAACATGACAAGTTTTGCAATAATCAAGACAATCCTTGAAAATCCCTCTCCAATGGTAACCTGCATCTAGAATCTTGAAAGCAGTCACCTTTCCTGCAAAGTGTCCTCCACATACTAAACCTTCATGAAACTCCTTTATGAGTAGGATAGACTCTTCCTTACCCACTGCTCTTCGAAGTAGACCATCTGCTCCTTGGTGAAAAAGAATATCCTCCACCATTGTGTAAGGTCTAGATCTTGCTGCAAGGGCCTTCCTCTCCCTAGCATGCATCCCTTCTGGATAGTTACCTCTTGTCACAAAATCCACAATCTCCTTGTACTCCATTGGAATCTCTTGAGTGACTGAGATTGTCATGAGCTCCTCATCCGGGAAGGAATCATCTACTGGCTCATCTCCATCATGATCATAGGCTCTAGATAACAAATCAGCATTTGCATGTTTCTTTCCTGGCCTATCCTCAATTGTGTAGTCATACTCAGACAAGAGTATCATCCACCTTGCTAGTCTCCCTTCAACATTAGGCTTGTTGAAGATGTACTTCAAAGCCTTGTGATCCGTGACAATTGTGGCTTTCCCTCCAATCAAGTAGTGTCTAAACTTCTTGAGACCAAAGATCACTGCCAACCCTTCTCTCTCTGTGACAGAGTAGTTCTTCTCTGCTGAAACCATCTGCCTACTAGCATAAGCTATTGGATGATCATGCCCATCTTGGTCTAATTGACTAAGAGTGCATCCTATAGCTACATTAGAAGCATCAGTGTAGAGGATGAAAGGCTTACTCCAATCAAGTTTAGCAAGAATTGGAGCTACAACAAGGGATTGCTTGAGCTCCTCAAAAGCTTTGAGAGCCTCCTTGTCTTCCAAAATCACCATGTAATCTACACCCTTCTTCATGTAGATGGTCAATGCATAAGCCTTGTTGGAAAATGAGAAGATGAACCTCCTATAGTACCCAACCATTCCCAAGAATTGGCGTAACTTTGTCAAGCTTGAAGGGAATGGAAGGTCTGAGATTTTCCTCACCTTCTCAGGATCAACTGCTATTCCATCCTTGGAGATGATGTGCCCCAAAAGTAGACCTTCTTCACATCCAAAAATGCACTTCTCTGGGTTGAGTGATGCATTTGCCTCATCCAAGCGTTGCAAGACTTTGATTAGGTGCTCAAAGTGCTCCTCCTTGCTCCCATAGACACAAAAGTCATCAATGAAATCTCTCACAAATTTCCCAATGAAAGGTTCAAATACCTTGTTCATGAACCGTTGGAATGTGGCTGGAGCATTGCAAAGCCCAAAAGGCATGACCTTGAAAGCGTAAGTTCCCCAAGGTGTGGTGAATGTGGTGAGTTGTTGATGCTCTGGTGCAATCTTTATTTGGTTATATCCACTATAACCATCTCCAAAACTGTACCTCTCATGACCTGCAACCTCCTCCAAGATCTCATCAATGAATGGCAATGGGTAGTAGTCCTTCTTGGTAACAGCATTAAGCTTCTTGTAATCCACACATACCCGAAGCTTGCCATTCTTTTTCTTCACAATGACAATTGGAGACACCCATTCTGAATTCTCCACCTCAAAGATAAATCCAGCCTCCTTGAGCTTATCAATCTCCTCCTTCACAACCAAAGATATTGGTGGGCTAATGCGACGTTGCTTTTGGCGGATTGGTCTTGCATGTGACTCCACCTCTATCTTGTGCTCCTCCAAGGTGACTTCCTTCAAATCCTTGTAACTAAAAGCAAACACATGGATGAACTTGCGGAAAATCTCCTCAAATCTCACCTTCTCCTCCTTGGTAACATTTGGGCCATACTTGAGGGTAGATAACCTTCTCTCTACCTCCTCAAGTGTCAATGGTGATTTATCTGGGTCCTTCAAAACCTCTGGCTTAGGTGCAAAATCCATAGCACACAAGGGATACACATCTGAATCAGATTCAGATTCATCTTCCTCCGTGGAAGTCTCCTCTTCCATGCTTGTGTCCACACCTGAAGCTCCTTCTTCAGAATCTGATTCCCAATAATTAGAAGATGGGGTATCTGAATGTGAAGTGTTGGTGGTGTTAGTCACAGGAACAGTGACTCTATGGTTTGATGGCCCAATCCTCAAGTACCCTTTGTGCCATCGATCAGTTGTGCGTGCTGCTCTCAACCATGGCCTCCCAAGAAGTAAGTCATAGCTTGAATCCTTCAAGACTTGGAAAGTCATGAGATTTTGAACTCCCATAACTGAAACTACCACCTTATCCATCACCCCTACTGGTCGAACTTGTTGCTTGTTTGCCATGCTCACCACAAATGTTGAAGGTCTTGAGGGTATCATACCCAACTTCTTCATCAACCTTTCTGACATGGCATTCACTGCTGATCCTCCATCAACCAATGCATCCTTGATGTTGTGACCATTCACTCTCACATCAATCTTGGAGGCATATTCACAAGCCTCCCATGGTGCTGGCTTGGCATCCACCACCCCCATTGATACTGGAACTTTTACCTTCTTCTTCTTTTTGCTCCTTGTAGAACTCAAACCACCTCTAAGCTCCTTTCTCAAGGTAGGGTTCAAAGCAATTAATTGGCCCACTGTGATGTTAGCCTTGTGACTACCAACATCCTCCAACACATTGTAGTTCCATTGTTGCTTTGAGATCAAGAAGTCCTCCATCCCCAACTTCTTCCTTGGAGTCTTTGTTGTTGATGGTGTTGAGGTGCGAGTGCTCCTAGTAGACATAGGAGTATCCTTGCTTGAAGTAAATCCTTGAGAAGAGTGAACATCCTCTGCAAAACGAGCTCTCTTCTTCTCTTGTGCCAAAAGCTCCAAATTAAGACCCTTGGAGTTTGAGCACTCTCCCTTCTCATACTTGCTCTCAACCACATCTATGGATGCTATCCCCTTACCTTTGTTGGGATTAGGAGCCACTTGGGTTTCACTACCTCCCTCTTTCCCTCTATTGGCTCCCTCATAACCCCTTCCTCCATGGTAAGTGGAATTTGGGCAATTCCTTTGGATATGGCCTCTTCCTCCACAACCAAAACAATTTCTATCATTGAAATTGTTGGCTGGTTGGCCTCCTCTATATGGATAGTTTCCATAACTCCTAGGTCCTCTCCCTACATTCTGATCCACCTCTCTCTTCTCCCATAGTTGCACCACATTGATCTTGAGATCCGCAAGTTGTTCTGTGATGGTTTGGAGTGGATCTTTTGGTGGAGGTGCAAGAATTGGAGCAACTACTACTTGTGGTGCAACCCTTGTCACCAAAGTATCAGAAGTTCCACCATACTTGTAGCCTTGAGGAGGATGCACAACCTCCTTCACCACCAAATCACTCTCATCCCCTTCCAAACTCTCCTCCATACGAATTGCGATCTTGATAGCTTCAACCTTGGAAGAAGGTTTCTCATATCTCACCTTGCTTCTAATTTGTGGTCTCAATCCTCCCACAAAATTCTTGGTGAGCATGGCCCCTATGCCAATCATTGTAGTCTCCACATCATCCCCACCCTTCCTCAACACTATGCGAAATCTGGACTCCAACTTTTCCACTCTTTCCACATAGACCCTCACTTTCTCTCCATCTCCTTGCTTGAGAAATGTAATCTCACTCATCAATCTCTCATAACTCTCATCAGGAAGAAAGTTCTCAATGAGTGCTGAAGTCAAAGTCTCCCAAGACTCCTCTTCCCCCTCTCTCCTCTCTCTCTTTTGGTATTCTGACTCATACCATGTAAGTGCTGCATCCTCAAAGAAATCTGGTAATAATGAGGCCCACTCATTCTTCCTCCTCTCATTGTTTCCTATGCAAGCTCTCTTGAAGTCTCTCACAAAGGCCTCCACATCTTCTCCATCCTTGCCAAAGAAAACCGGAAGTTTCCCCATCTTAACCCCTCACTATCTTTCTTTTCTCTTAAATTTTTTTTTCTCTTTTTTTTTCTCTCACTCTATTACTAATAGAGTATATACATGACTAACACCATCTGAGAATAATCCACTCTAGGGAACACAAAAGGTTCAGGTTGCTCCAAGATTTCTATAGCAACATCAAATCCTAGAGTGCATATTAATCTAACTCTCATGGATAGTTTATCCATAAGTTGAAAGATTATCTCCATCACTAATCTTGAGAACTAGCTGATGAAGGTGGTAGTATTTCTGTAGCTGTACTAAGACTCTCTCCAAGATCCTTCACCAAAGTTTCCAAAAGTGCTTTTACTCCACTACACTCATGTCCTTTTGGAAGTCCTTCAACTCCACAAACCTCACACAACTCCTTGGTCTTAGATCTTCTCCCTCCCAATCTTGGTGAAGAAGGTCCAACATGCAAACCCAAGTCAAGTAAGCCTCTCCTTTCCCTCAATCTCTTGCTCTCAAAGGTTAATGGACATGAACTTGCCTTATGTCCCTTCTCTCCACATAGAAAGCACTTAGACTCACTCTTTCCTCCAAGTGGTGTAGGTTTTTGGATCCTCTCAACACTCTCTTCAAATTCTATTGTAAACTCTCTTTTCCTCAAATCCACCCCTACAATCACCTCAAACCCTTGGGGAACCTTGCATAATCTCAATTTCCACTCTTGATGACCCTCCATGTTCCCAAAGATGAATCTAAACACTCAAACATGCTTTTTGTTGATCTCAAACTTCTCATGCATGAGATCTCCACTCTGCAGAATTGACCCTTCCTCACAATGTCACTCAAATCTCCCAATGAATATGTCACAGTCCTCTGAAATTTTCCACACTTGATCACAACTCTAGGGCGTCCCTCCCTGCAAAATTTTAGATCTTTTCATCGAGCCATTTGGCCTAGACACCTTTCTATTCAGCACCCATATTTCAGATTTGGTCTGAAAACCACCCCCCTCACTTCAAAAACTCATAACGCACTGCGCAAAAATGATCTCTCTCTAATTTTTGTGGCACCAGGTAGGATACAATGCACTAAATTTTCTTGGAAATTTTCAGGACAATTCACTAAAAATTGAAGAAATGGCAGACTCTGTACAATTTTCCAGAGAGCATGCAGTTGCGGGAGCACTTTACCCTATCAACTTTCAAAAATTCTAGCCCAGTGCGCATAGAAGCTCTCTCAATAATTTCAAGTGTGCTAACTGAAAGATAACCCAAACTATCATGTGTAGAAATCTCAAGTCCAGATCTCAAACTTGAGATTTTGCCCAAAATCACCTTAATCCCCAAAATCTGCAATCCACCTCACACAATCTCTCCAATTCCTCTCATGTGTACAAGATGTACAAAATCACCTCAAAGACATCATAATGAACTACAGGGTATACAAATGGATCTTGGTTCTCTAACATAAGTTCAGCCCTCTCCTCTCCTAATGTTCTCTCCAAGTGAGCTCTCATAGCCTCCTTCTGCCTAATGTAGAATTGGACGCGGAACATTATCTTGCCTTCTAGAGAGATCCCGGCAACGGAACCAAAAATGTGAGCCGGCCTGTCTCTCACTCAGGATGAACCTCTGATGGCTATTATGGTAGCGCACCATGGACTAAGAAGGCAAGGAACCCCAACTCCATCATACTCCTCCAAGGCTAACACTCCAAGACTCAAGACATTGCTCACTAGAGAACTCAATGAGAGAGAGATAGTTGCAAATGAAAGGATGATGAGTACCTCCTCACTCCTTGTTTATATACTTGTGAAATAGTTACGTACCAAAGTTACTAATTACCGTAGTAACTCAAGTTACTAGACTAAAAGTCAAGTAAAGTCAAAAAGTAGAAAGGAATATCCATTCACATGGGCATATTCCCCTTATCTTGACCCAACCACTAAAGCAAGGATTCCTTCACATGGGCTATCCTTGGACTAAAGAAGAATCCAAAACAAAAAGGCTTGCGGGCCCAAGAGTTCTCAACTCTTTCCTCAAAGCCAAACACCTAGGAATAATACCAAGTCAACACACTAAAATCCAAAATAGTGGTGCTCATCTTTTCTACTTCCTCTAAAGTAAGGTCCCATCTATCTTAGCTATGACTAACTTTAGCTAACCATGACTAATATAGAACCATCCTTTATCTCTATATAAATAATATCTCTTAAGTACTTGTAATACCAAGCTAAATATCACAATACCACACACATGCACAAATGGGTGTTATAGGACTTCTTATCCAGGTTAGAAACTCAAGACCAAGATTTGGAAATCAATGATCGGTTTCTTGATGAAGAGCTATATCATTTAATGGCTGTTTGAAGAACGTGGTATGCGGCAAAATATCACTATTTGCATACGTGCCATTGTTCTGAGGGGCTAGACCCGGAACAAAGGGCAGTCTTCCTCTGGAAAATGGGACCGTACTAATTGAAACACAACATTTTGTTTAAAATGGGCAAAGATGAAGTACTTCGGAGATGTCTAGAAGCATACAAAGTCGGAGGAGTCATCGAATCCTTACACTTGGAAGCATCTGGGGGACACTATGCCCTGAAAAATATGGTGAAGAAAATTCTTTTGGCAGGGTATTGGTGGCCTATGATGTATAAAGATACTCATGCCCATATTCGAAGTTGTGATGCCTGTCAAAGAAGAGGGTAACAGACGGCGACTTCCCAGTGGCCTTTGAAACCAAGTTTGCCCTTGGCCCCATTTGAGAAATGGGGTATTGATTTTGTGGGTCCTATTCAACCAGTAACCCGTGTCACGAGGAAGAGGTACATCATGGTATGTACCGATTATGCCACCAAAATGGTGGAAGCAGAGGCAACACGAAGAGATGATGCAGAGACAATGGCAGAATTTTTCTTCCAAAATATCATCTCCAGTTATGGGTGCCCTCTGGAATTGGTTAGTGATCGGGGAACTTATTTTTTGAACTTGATGGTGGAAGCGTTAACCAAGTACTTCTAAATTAAACATCGGAAGACCACGCCTTACAACCCAAAAGCAAATGGACTCACGGAGAAGGCCAATGGATTGCTGTGCAAAATTTTGAATAAGATGACAGTCAATTATGCCTATGATTGGGATACGAAGTTACCTGCAGCATTGTGGCCATATTGAACAACTAAAAAGATTACTACCAAGCAAACTCCTTACTTCCTGACATACGGATTGCATCCCATATTACCAGTTGAGTTTGAAGTACCGACATATAGAATACTTTGTGAAGAGTGTTTGTCGGAGGAAGAAAGCCAAGATCTTCGGGTCCATCAACCGATGTGGTTGGAAGAGAAAAGGGATGATGCAATGCAAACTACAAAGGAAATTCAAGAACAACGGAAGGTCAGGCACGATAAAAGAATCAAACCTGTGGCTGTTCAGGAAGGAGACTTGGTATTGTTATATGATAATTGCCGCATATTTTTTCTAGGAAAATTACATCTAAGGTGGATGGGACCGTATCTTGTGATGCACATATATGTTAATGGTTCTATTCAACTAGCAGACCTGGACGGCAATCCTTTTGCAACTCATGTCAACGGTTGGAGGGTTAGAAAATATTGGACCCCAAACCTGACTTTGTATAAAAACCCGGTTGTCGGTGTTCACATGGACGCTCACATTTGAGGGAGGGGGTATGTGGTACCCACATTTTTTGTTTTTCTTTGTTTATTAGTGTTTAAGAGAAGAAGTAAGCACTGGAAGCCAAATTGCGGATGAAGAATGGACGGAAGTAACTTCAGAGGACATCCGAAGAAGACGACATCGGATCTGATGATGGAGGTACTTGGAAGAAGAGTACGACGTAAAAAGCCCAAAGAGCACCGTCTTTGGGTCAGAAGGCGCAGACAATACGAAGACCATTTAACAACCTTAGTATGTGGCAAGAAAGTACACTTCAAGAAAAAACGGAGGCAAAAGAAGCATGTCTTGATAGTGACCGGGATCAATACGCAGAAGAGAGAAGGTCGAATTTGAAATTGACTAAAGAATGATTGCAATTTGGGGTAATATAAGATTGCGACTGCACAAGGACAAGTTGAATATGCCAAGTAAATTTCCAATCCCTTTGAGTAGTCATCCTACAGTAATGCGTCTCCGGAAGCCCATCAAGAGTGAAATTTTCCACAATCCCCGAGGGAGTTAGAATGTCTTGTCCAGGAGAGGGCATCATCATTCAGTGTCGTAGAACGAGAGAGCAGATTATGGCAAAGAAGGTGGCCAATGCACTGGCGGTGCAAAGTTTCACAATTTGAAGATTAGATGTAGTAGCTAGAATTGAAGTCTTGACTAGACTTCGTATTACCTTCTTAGCATGGAACTAGAATTTCAGTTCCTAGGAGTGATGGCAGAAATAGCTACCAATAATTGTGAGGAGGGCCCCGAAGTGGAAGGGAAGAGAGGAAATCCGGCTCGATGGATTGAGTTGGATTGGAGGTTAGTATTGGAGAGAGAAGCAGGAGAGCCGACGGGGATCACCTTCTATTGGAAGTGTGATGTTGCAGAAGAGATGGCGGAAATTTGCAACTCATTTTTTGCTCCAAGAACGACGAATGGATACAAGGTGGAGTCCTATCGGGACCCAATTTGGAGAAGCATCATGGGGGCAATGATGGCCATGTTCAAGCCAAAACGAACCACATATGTGAACATACAACAAGCTGTCTTCTTCCACCAAATGTTTGTAGGAGTTCCGGTGAATTGGGCGAAGTGCTTTCACCACCAAACAAGGCAAATGGTGATCAATTGGCAAACAGGTTCTCCGCCGCATTATTTTGCACCATTTGCAGCACACTTCTACTTTGGGTTGAACCTGCTGACAGTAGAGGAGCATCATCGCATGGTGTTTCATGTTCATCCTAACTTACGATGGGAAGCGGATGAAGAAGAGCACCAGTATATGCTACATCTACGAGCCAACAATGAGTATTTCTAGAAGACCGGACAGTGGAAGGTCAAAGAAGTCACCAGTCCGAAGACAAAGAAACGCGGAAAACCCGAAGAAGCAAAATCGCCTCCCACTCAAAGGAAGACTCAAAGACTGGTTATAAAGAATACAAAGATGGTGAGAGAAGCATCATCGGGATCAGAGTCTGAAGAAGAAACCAAGTCGCAAGAGGAGGAATCCAAAGAAGAAGAGCTCACCTTAAAAAGTGAGGAGTCCGGAAGTGATAGTGAGGGGGAACCAGAAGTTCAGCAATTGGTGGCGGTCAGTGAAGCTTGTCAGGTGATGGGGGACAGAGAACCTGGAACAACGAGTCCTTGTGTAGCTATGGTGGTGAACAAGCCAAGACCAGAGGAGAAGGAGGAGTATCCAGTGGGGCCAAGTTCAATAGGTAATGAAGAAGAAAGTACAGAAATGATGTCTTTGAAGATACAAAGATTGCGACTTTGGATGAAGGAGCCGATGAAGGAGGTGAAGACTCAAGACGAAGACGGTGATGAAGATGAAGAGAACTTTGGTGGGATATTGTATTTGACAAAAGTGGTCACACCATTGCTGGAGCTATTGAAGGAGCATCGGAGGGTAATTCCCCAAGATCATAGGAAAGGGATGAATGAGTCGCAAGTAGTGATGCATTTGCTGAGTGAAGTGAAGGGGTTGCAGGAGCAACAAGTCCAAAGAAGTAAAGAAATGGAAGAACTTTGGAGAGAGGAAGTCTTGAAGAAGAAGACTTTCACAATGTTACAAGAAAGCTGCGAGGTTAAAGAAAAAGAACTGCAGAGGCAAGCCGGAGAATTAAAGGAATAGGCGATGTGGCTGAGCAAAATGAAGGAGGAAGTGAGTGATGTGCGCATTGAGAATGTTCATTTGAAGGCGATGACCATTGTAATGGAGCAAGAGTTGGATAGTTTGAAGAAGAGTGCAGTGGGGAAGGATCAAGCATGGCAGAGGGAGTTAGCAGCCAGGCATGAAGAAGAGGAAAAATTACAAGAGCTCGTTAGAAGCACGGAATTGCAAAGCACATAGTATGCAAAAGAGAAGAAGATGTTTGCTAGAGAGTACAAAGACGAGCTGAAGATGTATCAAGAAGAATTGAAGGTAGAGCGATCTCGAGGATATGCATCGGAATCAGTGGGAGAAGTTGCGGGGAAGTTGAGAGCAATTCTAAGCACAGAGGCTGAAGGGAGATTGGAAGAAGCCCGCCTGCATGAGTTGAAGTTGCTTGTGCAGGAAACTCGGAAACGAAAAGCCAAAAATGTAGACATGAACACGTTGCTGATTTGATTGAGAGAGCGTGTAGATTAGAAGATGTTAGAAGTAGAGAACAATGTTAGTGTTAGATTAGATTTAGTCAATTTGGAGTTAGAGAAGATTTGGAATAGTGTGACAGCAGAGAAGAAACACGATGTTGCAGAAGTAGGAATTCAAGTGTCATCGGACTTGGTATTTGACACATTAGAGAAGAGTGGGTCAGGAGATAAAGAAGTAGATGGAGTAACCTTGAGCTCAACTGTAGTTCCTAGTGTAGAAGTGGTAGAATTAGTGAAGGAATTGGTAGAATTAGCTATACCTGAAGAAGGAGAAGTAGTAGGAAGATCATCGGGTTTGGACGCCGATGATGAGGTAGACATCGGATTGGGATAAGTATCAATTTTGAGATAGGAAGAGGCAGATATGAAGAGATAGATTGTCAATTGGGATTTGCAGGTAGGAAGAGATGTTAGGAAGCAGTGCATAGGTAGGAAAAACTGCCATTTGCTTCAGTATTTAAGGGGAGCATTCGTGGTACAATATTGTTCAGTATTCATATTTCTAAAGATAGATAAAGCAAAGTGCTGTTTTTAGTGCTCGTTGCTTGAGCTTAATTCCAATTGTTGATTCCGTGTTTGTGGTTGTGAGTGTGTGGAGAATTCCAAAGAGCAAGTTAGTGTGTCTATGGATGTTGGATTCTACAGCTTTGATCTTCATTTTGTGTGTTTGATCCTGAGTGAAGTGCATCGGAGCAATGCCTTCACAGATCTGAGAGGAATTGTAGTGTTGGTAGTATTTTGCATTTGTGAGTGTAGCACGAAGTTGATGTGAAGCAATTTTGATCGAGGAAGTTGTGCCTTCAGTGGAGGGGTGGAACACAATTCTAAGACAAAATCATTCTTTGCAATGAAGTGCCGTCTTTGGGAGAATCTGAATCATCACAATCAAGAGTTGTTTGGACAGAATTTGCTATGTTGTGATTATGTGTGTGTGTATTCGTGACAAGTTGTTAAGATTGTGCGCTTGTTACTCTCTTTTGGGTGTAGTTTCTACCTGAGAGATTAAAGAAAAAACCAAGAAGAACTGCAATTGTGACTTTTGACTTTGTATTTGGACATTTCTGAATAGTATCTTTGCGGGAATGAACTTTACTTACCCAATTACCGCAAAAGTGATATTTGCCGGGTTGTCACAAGAAGCTTAATGCTATTACTAAGAAGTACTATTACACTTTGCCATTAGTTGATGAGATCTTGGAGGAGGTTGCAGGTCATGAGAGGTATAGTTTTGGAGAATGATTATAGTGGGTATAACCAAATCAAGATTGCACTAGAGCATCAACAACTCACCACATTCACCATACCTTGGAGAACTTACGCTTTCAAGGTCATGCCTTTTGGGCTTTGCAATACTCCAGCCACATTCCAATAGTTCATGAACAAAGTATTTGAACCTTTCATTGAAAAATTTGTGAGAGACTTCATTGATGACTATTGTGTTTATCGGAGCAAGGAGGAGCACTTTGAGCACCTAAAGGTCTTGCAATGCTTGGATGAGGCAAATGCATCACTCAACCCAAAGAAGTGGATTTTTGGATGTGAAGAAGGTCTACTTTTGGGGCACATCATCTCCTAGGATGGAATAGTAGTTGATCCTGAGAAGGTGAAGAAAATCTTAGACCTTCTATTCACTTCAAGCTTGACAAAGTTACACCAATTCTTGGGGATGGTTGGGTACTATAGGAGGTTCATCTTCTCATTTTCCAACAAGGTTTATGCATTGACCATCTACATGAAGAAGAGTGTAGATTACATGGTGATTTTGGAAGACAAGGAAGCTCTCAAAGTGTGACAACCCGGCAAATAGCACTTTTGCAATAATCGAGTAAGTAAAGTTTGTTCCCGCAGAGATACGAGTCCAAATTGGTCAAATACAAAGCAAAGTAACAATTTCAGTTCTTCTTGAGTTCTTCTTTAATCTCTCAGGTAGAAACCACACCCAGAAGAGAGTAACAAGCACTGATTTGCAGTCTTGTCACAAATTCACACTCCTTAATCACAACTCCATCAAATCTTTCCAAACAATCTTGATTGTGATGATTTAGGCTCTCCCAAAAATGGCACTTCACTGCAAAACGACTTCGCCTCAGAATTGTGTTCCACCCCTCCACTAAAGGCACAACTTCCTCGATCAAAATTGCTTCACATCAACTTCGCACTGCACTCACAAATGCAGAATACTACCAACACTACAATTCCTCTCAGATCTGTCAAGGCATTGCTCCGATTGCACTTCACTCAGGATCAAACACATAGAATGAGGATCAAGGCAGTGGAATCCAACATCCAACAAGCACACTGACTTGCACTTCAAATTTCTCCACACACTCACAAACATAGACACAAAGTTGATACTTGGAATCAAGCTCAAGCGACGAGCACTGCTTCACATCACTTTGCTTTATCTATTCTCAGAAATTATGAGCACTGAACAACATTTGACTGCAAATGCCACTCTTAAGTAGTGAATCAATTGACAGTTCTAACAACTATACAATTCTACAACAACTCTTCTAACCTGCAGATCCGAAATGACAATACACCTCTTCATATCTACCTCTTTAAATCTCAAATCGGTTTCTACTCCGATCCAATGTCTACTTCTTCTTCTCTATTCAAACCCAAACCCGAAGTAACTTTACTTCCTAATATTCTGCCCTTGGGTTTCACAACTCCCAATTCCTCCACTAATTCTAACACTTCCCCTTCCTGATCTGCAATTCCTATCATAATTAAGCCTTCTAAATCTCTATCTCTCGACCCACTCTTCTCTAATGTGTCAAATGTCAAATCTGAAGACACTTGCACTCCTATCTCTCTTACTTCGGGTCTAACTACTATCAATTCCTTTACTAATTCTATTGTGTCATCATCAAGAATTATAATTGAAAGCATGAATACACTACATACACATTCAATTTGTAACCCACTTTCCGCTAATCACTCATGTAACTGACCCGAAGACACTTATTGTCTGATCCTACACTTCATGTTTATTCACTACTGCTACTTCTCCTTCAATTCTTGTTCTATCTTCAATTAGAACTAAAATTGAAGTCATGGGTATCCTAACTATCTTCTTTCCCTACTCTAACTTCCTCTAATGCCTCCCGCAAGATTCCCAAAGTCACCTTCACTGCACTCCGAGGTCCAACTACCTCAGATTAAGTCGGTCATCTTAGCCTTGAGGCAAAGTCTTTAGACCCAAAGTCATGTAAACCCGAAGTACGAAGTCCGAAGTACAAAGTCACATTGACCCAAAGAACCTCAACCCAAAGTACATCTACTCCCAAAACTTCAAATGCTTGTAACTTCTTGTACAAACCTCCAAACTTTGCAATTTTGGTGGCAACGGAAAGCCCTAAACGAGACGCTTCTAACTAATTATAGCATGCTTGATTTGGACTTGTGTGCATTGAGATATGGCTCCCGCAAGAATCCTGACCTACAACTTCCATTTCTCCTTCAGGTTTGCCCTCCTTCAACGTCTGATCCGAGTTTTTCCCTCCTCTGACACAAAGTAAACTTCTTTGGGTTTGATCTAGTCAGAGTCCTTCTTCTTTTCACACAATGTAGACTCCCTTGAGTCTGATCAAAACACAAGTTTGCACTCATTTCTTCTCCATTTGGTTTCAATTTGGTTTCAGCAAGGTACTTCTTCTTCAAAACTCGTCCAAAATGAAAAATGTGGGTACCACACAAAGCTTTTGAGGAGCTCAAGCAATCCCTTGTTGTAGCTCCAATTCTTGCTAAACTTGATTGGAGTAAGCCTTTCATCCTTTACATTGATGTTTCTAATGTAGCTATAGGATGCACTCTTAGTCAATTAGACCAAGATATGCATGATCATCCAATAGCTTATGCTAGTAGGCAGATGGTTTCAACAAAAAAGAACTACTCTGTCATATAGAAAGAAGGGTTGGCAATGATCTTTGGTCTCAAGAAGTTTAGATACTACTTGATTGGAGAGAAAACCACAATTGTCACCAATCACAAGGCTTTGAAGTACATCTTCAACAAGCCTAATGTGGAAGGGAGGCTAGCAAGGTGGATGATACTCTTGTTTGAGTATGACTACACCATTGAGGATAGGCCAAGAAAGAAACATGAAAATGCTGATTTGTTATCTTGGGCCAATGATCATAATGGAGATGAGCCAATGGATGATTCCTTCCCGTTGAGGAACTCATGACAATCTTAGTCACTCAAAAGGTTCCAATGGAGTATAAGGAGGTTGTGGAAAAGTGGTAACTATCTAGAAGGGATGCATGCTAGGAAGAGGAAGGCCCTTACAGCAAGATCTAGACCTTACACAATGGTGGAGTATATTCTTTTTCACCAAGGAGCATATAGTCTACTTTGAAGAGCAATGGGTAAGGAAGAGTCTATCATACTCATAAAAGAGTTTCATGAAGGTTTAGTGTGTGGAGGACACTTTGCAAGAAAGGTGACTACTTTCAAGATTCTACATGTAGGTTACTATTGGAGAGGAATTTTCAAGGATTGTCTTGCAAAACTTATCATGTTTGTCAAGCTTTTGCTAGAAAGTCTACATCCACTCCACCACTTAGATCAATTCCATTGCTAGGACCTTTTGAGAAGTGGGGAATTGATTTTGTAGGTCCTCTCAATAGAACCCCAAGGAACAATCAATACATTGTGGTAGTTACTGATTACCTTACCAAGTGGGTTGAGGCTAGACCATTGAGGGACAAGAATGAAGATGAAGTAGGTAGATTTCTTTATGAACACATTATGACTAGGTTTGGATGCCCTTTGGATTTGGTTTCTGATAGAGGAAGAGATTTTACAAGAAACATCACTATAGCCATGCTATGACATTTCTCTATCACACATAGAGTAACTACATCCTATAAGCCAAATTCCAATGGCTTGGCAGAGAGAACCAATCAGACCTTGTGCATAATGTTGGCCAAAGATGTAGAAATGGAGAGGGCTAAACATCATTAGGACAAGAGGATTCATGCAATTTTGTGGGAGTATAGGACAACCATGAAGACTTACATTAGATATTCCCCATCTCAATTGGTATATGGTACTGATTCTACCTTACCTATTCACTTTGATCTTCCTACCTTCCAAAGCATTCATAGGAGATTGAAGAAAGCACAAGGAGGTGATGCAGAGAAGTCAAGGAAGGATCAACTCATGGAGTTAGAAGAGGCAAGAGCAGTTGCTATGGTTCAAGTGGAGCAAACCCAAAGGAAACAAAAGGAGAGCTATGACAAGAGGCAAGGCAACAAGAAGATTGAGCCTTTCAAAGAAGGTGATTGGGTAATATTGTTTGATTTCATTCGATTCAAGAGAATGCAAAAGAAGTTTTTGCCTAAGTACTTTGGACCTTTCATAGTGGAGAAAGTGTGGGCCAATCACACCTATGATCTCAAGGAGTTGGGAAGAATACACTTTGATAGGATTAACCATGATAAGTAAAAAATGTATCATAGAAGGTAGAGAGACCTTCACTTTGAGGACAAAGTGAAAACTTAGTCCGGGGATAAATGTAACATCCATTTGTGCATGTGTGTGGTATTGTGATATTTAGCTTAATATAACAAGTACTTGAGAGATATTATTTATAAAGATAAAGGATGGTTCTACATTAGTTATGATTAGCTTAAGTTAGTCATAGCTAAGATAGAGAGGACCTTACTTTAGAGGAAGTGGAAAAGATGAGCACCACTATTTTGGATTCTAGTGTTATGACTTGGTATTATTCCTAGGTGTTTGGCTTTGAGGAAAGAGTTGAGAACTCTTGGGCTCACATGCCTTTTTGTTTTGGCTTCTTCTATAGTCCAAGGATAGCCCATGTGAAGGAATCCTTGACTTAGTTGTTGGGTCAAGATAGGATCACATACTTAGTGGAATATGCCCATGTGGATGGATATTCCTTTATAGTTTTTGACTTGACTTGACTTGACTTTTAGCCTAGTAACTTGAGTTACTTTGGTAAATATTAACTTTAATATGTAATTATTTCACAAGTATATATATAAAGGATGAGGAAGTACTCATCATCCTTTCATTTACAACTATCTCAGTCATTTTGTGCTCTTTAGTGAACAATGTCTTGAGTCTTGGAGTGTTAGCCTTGGAGGAGTATGATGGAGTTGGGGTTCCTTACCTTCTTAGTCCATGGTGTGCTACCATAATAGCCATCAGAGGTTCATCTTGAGTGAGAGACAAGACGGCTCATAGTCCAAATTGCCAAAGGTAGACAAAACCACATGCAAGCACTCTTAAATATCAAAATGAGTATTGAACTATAGAGCCAACTACCTGAAGAGCAGAAACTTAGATTCTTATTGATGGATTGGAGTTTTAAAGACCTACCAATGCTAAAAGAAATACAAAAGAACACAACTTCACTTTGATGTAGTCTATCAGACCATCTTTCAAGGACCATGTAATAGATGCACAAGGATGTGTGCTTTTACATTTGAAGAAGCTCTAAACAAAGTTAGGTTAGATGTGGTGTCCACATTTTTTTTTTGTTCAAAATAGAGAAGAAGAAGTGTATAGAGAAGTCGGATTGCGCTTGTATGGCCAAAGAAGGCAAAGAAAAGAGTCTTTGGGATGAAACCCAAAGTAAAGTGACTTCGGGTCATAAGGCAAAGTACTCGGAAATGCCCTGTCAACATACAACCCAAAGTAAGGAGTCTTTGTATCGGGGGAAGCTCAACCCAAGGCAAAGTCTATCTAACAACCTTTTGTTGGAGCGAGAAATTCAAGAAGAGACCGTTCAAAATTGGCAACCCATACATGCAAAGTACGATTGACAGTGATAGATGCATGCAAGAGGTGTGATTTCTTGGTAGAAACTCAAATTGAAGAGAGACGAAGAAAGTTCAACTCTATAAAAATCGAGCTCGCGACAAAGCAATGTCAAGCAATTTTCCTTTGCCGTTGAGAAGTCGTCCTGTAGGTGATCATGGGAAGGGAAATAGAGTGGAAGACGCGCTAGTGTGTAAGGGAAAAGTCGCAAGAGTGAAACCAAGAGACAGTGAGAAAGCAAGAGAGATGGGAGGAGGAAAGAAGAACTCCGAATTCGCCATGAGGAATCATGCGATTTGGAGGTTGGATGTAATTGCAAGAATCAAAGTCTTGAGCCGACTTGGACTACATTCTTGGCATGGAACTAGAATGTTAGTTTTCTAGGTTTCATGACTGAGATCATCGAGAGCAAGTGCCTCGATGGACCCGAAGAAGAAGGGAAGAGGGGAAATCCGGCTCGCTAGACAGAGTCAGATTGGAAATTAGTACTCGGGAAGGAAGTAGGCACGGAGCTGGGTGCCACGTTCTTGGGGAAGGGAGAGATAGCCAAAGAAACCCAAGAAGTGAGAGATGCATTCTCATCAAAGCGGATGAAGAATGGATACAAAGTTGAGAGCTATAAAGATCCTATCAAGAGGGGAATTGTGAGTGCTCTGATGGCGATCTTGAAGCCGGAGAGAACAACCTATGTGATGAAACACCAAGTAGTGTTCTTTCACTAATTGTTTGCAGGAGAACCAATCAATTGGGCGGGGTGTTTCCATGGGAGAATGCGACAAATGGTATGGAATCTGCGGGATAAATTGCCTCCACATTACATTGTGCCATTTGCAGACCATTTCTACTTTGGGTTGAATTTGCTAAACTCGGCAGAGCAAACTTGGATGGTGTCGCATTTCCATCCCAATTTAAGAAGGGAGGTCGATGTAGAGGAGCAGCTGTACATCTTACAAATCAGAAGCACCGACGAGTACTACAAGAAGACAGGGAAGAATGTGGAGATCAAAGTGAGTACTCCGAAATCAAAGAAGAGAAGTTGGCAGGGCAAAGCCAAAGACAAGACAACCTCAAAAGACCAGAAGAGGAAACCCAAGGCGAGGCATGGTGGTGATCGAGTCAGAAGATGAAGACTTGGAAGGTGAAGCCAAGTGCAAGTCCGAAGACTCGGAATGTGAGGAGGAGCACGAGCTAACGTTACAGAGTGGAGATACAAGTAGCAATAGTGATGAAGGAGGAGAAATGATGTCGATGCCAGTTGCTGCAAAGGTGGAAGAAGAAGTGCAGGTGGAGACCCGAGTTGGAGGATGAGATACCCGAGGCCAAAGAGAAGAAGATTGCAGTTCAAAGGGGAGTTTTCTCAAGAGGCAAGGTGAAATGTGATGCAGGTCCGAGTAAAGTAAACGAAGAAATGAACGAAAGCTCGGGAAGCAAGGCGTCAGTTCCAATATGAAGACTGTAGAGAAGAAGGCAAGTATCGGATGAACATGAAGTGCAAAGGGAAGTTGCTACGCAAGAGGAGGTAGTAGCAAGCGATGGAGTAGAGTACCTGTGGGAGGTTGTGTGTCCTCTATTGGTGAAGTTAGAACACAGGAAGAAGGAGATGCAATCAAAGTGTCCGGAGGTGAAGACTATGTTGCAGGTCTTAGCTCAATTAGAAGAAGAGAACTCAGAGTTGAAGAAAATCATAACCCGAGGTGAGGAGGAAAGTGAATTACTACAAGCGGAGGCAGTAGTGAAGACTCAAGTAATTGAAGACCTGAAGAGAGAAGTGAGATATCAAGAAGAGCTCGTTAAGAAGAGTGACATAGCAAGGGAAAGGCAAGTAGTAGAATATGAGATCTTGAAGCAGCAGTTTGCTGATTCAAGAGTAGAACTTATCCATGCTATGGCAAGAGTAGCAATAAAGGATCAAGAGCTCGATAGGGTGATGGAGAGTGTAGAAGAGAAGAAGCAGCTCTGGCAAAGAGAGTTAGCAGCACAATATAGGGAAGAAGAAAGATTACGAGAGTTACTTCATAATCAAGAGGAGAAGATTGTACAAAAGGAGAAGGAGAAGGAAACGGTGAAAGCCGAGTTCGAAGCAGAGTTGGCAATGTATAGGGAGGATTGGCTTGCAAATTGAGAGCGAGAAAGGAAATGCGATTGGAACAGTTGAAGGAGATTGTCCTCAGGATGAATGCTATGTTGAGTACAAAGGCAAGTGTTCGAATTGAAGAGACAAGGCTGCACGAGTTGAAATTGTTGGTGCAAGAGACAAGGCAAAGACAAGTGAAAGATACAGATTTGAACGCACTGCTGATAAGTCTCAGGACTCGTGTAGATAGGAAGATCTTAGAGGTAGAAGATAATATTGTGATTAGATTAGACTTAGTAAAGTTGGAGATAGAAAAACTTGTAGAAATCTCAAGTCCAGATCTCAAACTTGAGATTTTGCCCAAAATCACCTTAATCCCCAAAATCTGCAATCCACCTCACACAATCTCTCCAATTCCTCTCATGTGTACAAGATGTACAAAATCACCTCAAAGACATCATAATGAACTACAGGGTATACAAATGGATCTTGGTTCTCTAACATAAGTTCAGCCTGCTCTCTCCTAATGTTCTCTCCAAGTGAGCTCTCATAGCCTCCTTCTGCCTAATGTAGAATTGGACGCGGAACATTATCTTGCCTTCTAGAGAGGTCCCGGCAACGGAACCAAAAATGTGAGCCGGCCTGTCTCTCACTCAGGATGAACCTCTGATGGCTATTATGGTAGCGCACCATGGACTAAGAAGGCAAGGAACCCCAACTCCATCATACTCCTCCAAGGCTAACACTCCAAGACTCAAGACATTGCTCACTAGAGAACTCAATGAGAGAGAGATAGTTGCAAATGAAAGGATGATGAGTACCTCCTCACTCCTTGTTTATATACTTGTGAAATAGTTACGTACCAAAGTTACTAATTACCGTAGTAACTCAAGTTACTAGACTAAAAGTCAAGTAAAGTCAAAAAGTAGAAAGGAATATCCATTCACATGGGCATATTCCCCTTATCTTGACCCAACCACTAAAGCAAGGATTCCTTCACATGGGCTATCCTTGGACTAAAGAAGAATCCAAAACAAAAAGGCTTGCGGGCCCAAGAGTTCTCAACTCTTTCCCCAAAGCCAAACACCTAGGAATAATACCAAGTCAACACACTAAAATCCAAAATAGTGATGCTCATCTTTTCTACTTCCTCTAAAGTAAGGTCCCATCTATCTTAGCTATGACTAACTTTAGCTAACCATGACTAATATAGAACCATCCTTTATCTCTATATAAATAATATCTCTTAAGTACTTGTAATACCAAGCTAAATATCACAATACCACACACATGCACAAATGGGTGTTACAGTACAAGTGTCTTTTTAGAAATTAGGAGTTAGTGGGTCAAAAGCTAAGGAGGTAACTCAAATACCCATGTATGCAATTGTACTTCAAACCAAAGAAATTAGAGAAATAGAAGAAGATGTAGAAGTTGATAGAGCTGAAGTACAGAAAGCAAAGGAAGTTGCATTGGGTTTAGTAGAAGATGAAGAGGTAGACATTGGATTGGATTCATAACCAATTTGAGATTTGAATTGATAGATATGAAGAGTGGGTTTCCATTTGGATCTAGAGATTGTTAAGGAATAATATTTTTTTTAGATAATTGACAAATTTCTTAGCCTATTTAAAGGAAGCATTCATAGTGTTGTGTTGTTCATTATTTGTATTTTTAAAGTTAAGTAAAGCAAAGTGTTGTAACTCAGTGCTCATCATTTCAGCTTAATTTTGAGTTTCAATCTTATGTGTGTTTGTGAGTGTTTGGAGAATTCTAAAGTGTAAATTAGATTTTTGGATGTTGGATTCTATAGTTCTGATTTCACTTTTTGTGTGTGATCCCAAGTAAATATCAATCAAAACAATGCCTTGACAAATTGTTGAGGAATCATAGTGTTGGTAGTATTCTGTATTGGTGAGCATAGTAGGGGTTGATACAAATAAATTCAATCAAGGAGTTTTTGCTTTTAGTGGAGGGGTGGAACAAAATTCTAAGATGAAGTCATTTCATAGTGAAGTACCCTTCTTTGGAAGAATCTAAATCATCACAATCAAAGTTGGTTTGGAAAGATTTGATGGTATTTTGATTATGGAGTGTTAATGTGTGACGAGACTTCAAGTCAGTGCTTGTTACTCTCTTCTGGGTGTGGTTTCTACCTAGGAGATTAAAGACACAATCATGAAGAACTACATTTTGATTATTTACTTTGTATTGACCATTTTTGACACGTATCTCTATGGGAATGAACTTTACTAACTGATTATCGCAAAAGTGATACTTGTTGGGTTGTCACAATATCATGCTTTGGACCACTAATCCATGTGACCATCTCAATTTGAGAGCTGCAATACTCCATAAAATCTCTAATGCCAAGTTGTGGAATATACTATAAAGTACTATTTGCAATAAAATAGTTCCATCTGCTCCTCATTATTTCAAAATACCACTCCAAGAAATGAGGTGTACTACCATCTCTCACAATTGCTATACAACTCAAATCTAACACTAGAATCTTCCTTCTCAAATCTATATGGAAAATGATATGAGGAATGAAAAGTAAATAAACTCACCTTCTCTCTTAAACAAGTGAGTCTCTATACCTCATCACTCAAAGATGTCTTTTGCTCTTGAAGCCACAAGCACTCATGGTAAGTACCTCAAAAACTCAAAGGATGTGCAATATCATCCTTGGTGTGAGGTCTCCATGATACAATATCCTCTCCCAAATGCAAATAAAGCTCTTCTCTTAGGCCACCTACAAGAGGCAACCAAGTTTGACAAGCTCGTAAAGAAGATGCTCTCCCATTTGATGGAGTAGTAGTCTCTCTAGCATGATACACTTTGGATGAAGAACCTCTAGTATGTGGTGGGTAGTGGGGGGCGGGAAGAAGATTCTCTTTATGGTAGGATCTATAAACGGACTATAGGTACAAGTTTCCATATGTGTAAACAGAGCCATGCTTTGGGTTTGAGTCCCATATCAACAAAACTAGCATCTCTTTGAGCCCTTATCACACCATAAAAGTTATCACCATGATTGGTCTAAGTCCTTACCTCCTTTGGGAGAAACCTCCAAGGATAATGTAACATATCTACCTCTAACCACTCTTTAGCCTCTTGGTAAGAATCCTTATATGCTACCCTAAGAGTATCTAGCTGAATTCTCACCTCATGTAGTTCCTTAGTCTTCTCCAATAGGTCCGTAGTAATGGAAAAATCTCTCACATACCATTCTCCTGAACTTGATATCCCTTTGCTCTCTCCAAGCTATCTCTCATGAGTCCTTCTAACTTCCAATTTAATCTCTCCACTTGAGCCCTCACATCACACTATTTCTCCCTAGAAACTCTTACTACTCTAATAACCACTTGCTTGTAGTACCCTCCTCAATACATAGATGCATTTCCCTCTTTGCTAGTCTACTCTCTCTCAAACACAATGTGCTCCTCAAGCAAGAACTGCTCCTTGATTTGTGCAAGTATTCTCTCATGCTCAACTAACCTACTCTCCCTCTCACTTGAAAGGTACTACTCTAACCTAATATGTTCCTCTCTCTTTGAGTCTTCTTTCGTGAGAGTCCAAATCCACTCTCATCCATAGTGTGCATGTGCTACTCTCTAGAGATACTTGATAATGATGGTAATGGAGGTAACTTAACTCTCTTTCTATATATATAGACTATATGGATCATCATCATGCTGAGGAGAACTAGGTTTTCTGCTACATTAACACTTTGAGATGCATGGGGAGGATCATGAGAGGTATGATCATTAAGGTACTCATAGGGATCGGACTGTTTAACATCATGAAATGCACATGTATACAGAATTTCAAATTATATCAATCTAACAAACAATACCATGTGAATAGAGAAGGGGTTATCCAAGACTTTGCAATAATAAAACTATGCATATAAATCTAAAAAATGTATAAACATGTGCATAGGGTTAGCTAACCCATACTCAAAGGTGCACTTAACTAAAACTGAACTCTCACTCACCCAACTACTCATTGTGTGCAAGTTCTCTCTTGTTTACCCTCTTGTGAATATAAATCCCCTCCTCTGTACCTCCAATGCTATATAAAATCTCATGAAATGCTCATGAAGAGTGGATTGGAAATCCACTCTCCATGAATAAATAATGAGAACCTATTCCACATGCATCACACAAAATTGTCTACCATCTAGGTGCCCAAGCTACCTCTAGATTACAACAAGCTCTCCCTCAATATCTAACAACATAAGCTCGGCCCAATCACAGTCTACTATAGTAGATCTTGCCATCTTACTCTTTGTTATGAGAATGATGTTCCCATGCACAACTATAGGTTTCCATGCTAGAATAGGAAGTTAAAACAAGAGCTAGAAAAATTGTATGAATGCTAGATATGCATATTTTCTACCTAGATATCTCCTTACTATCCTATCTCTAAATGAAAACCAATCTTCCACCATGCTCTATGGAACTGTCTTTGTCCTCTAGGTAGTACATAATGGCAAACAAAATGCTCTTTAAATGAGAGATGTTGTGAGAATAAAATCTCGACCACTGACTATCCCTTTATGAGTGCATATACCAAGTGTGTGAAAACTCCATGCATAAGGCTACCTATAAACATGTAATCAAATAATCAAAATTTTCAATAGTTAAAAACTCTTACTCCCATGAAGCATTTCTTGTACTATGCAAACAAATCCTAGCTGCCATGCAAACCAAGCATACAAGCTGCACAAACCACTCTAGGTCATGCAAACCGCGTCTACGTGGGCACACAAACCACTAGAGTTGGTTTTCACCACCCACATAGAAGTGGTTTACATGCTAGGCTCTAGTTTGCATGGCAGCCATGGTTAGGGTTTGCAACTATGTAGTCTTCATATGATTTGAAATTTGAATTTGATTGTGCAATTTACAAAAATATATTATCAACTTACATATGTTCAGAATATTCAATGCAAATTGCAATTTTCAATCCCAATGCATCTAAATCTATTTCCCAAATGGAATTTGTAGCTTCTTGCATCTGATCTTTATTTAACCAGCACCACATCATGTATGGCATGTAATCCACACTTGTATGAAGCCTGATCAACCAAGGTCCTTTAGAGGTCTCTTCCATGTGTTCCATTTCAACATCTCTCTTATACTCCTTGATTGCCATCTTGTTGTCTTGCTCTTGTATTGCAGTCTATCTCTCTTGCTCTATGCACCTACACAAAACTTGAAATTGTTCCTCAAAACTAGAAATCTCCTTTTCTCTTTTTCCCTCTACATCTCTCCTCTCTTCTTCACTTTCACAATTCACACATGCATTCTTTCCTTTCTTGGTTTGCACTTGCACTCTCTCCTTCCAATGATTCTTGTCCCAAAATTCATTCCTCTACTCTCTTCCTTGATGCTACTCTCTTTCTCAATTTGCACCTAACTCTCTCGTGCTGCAAATGCTTTATGTCTTGAAACTCTATCCTATCCTCTTTTTCCAATTCACAACTACCCTCTCTCTAGCTCCTACACCTACACTCTCTTGATTCTCCTTTCCTCTCCTTACGGGTTTGCACTTGTTGTGAATGCTTTCTATCTTGATTGCTTTATGTTTGAAACTTGCTATGATGCTTTTTGTCTTGATTCTATTCTAAAGCTTTCTATCTAGAACTCTCTCCTCTTCTTTCTCTCCTAATTTTTTGCACTTGCACTCTCTCCTTGCTACTGCTACAAATCACTTTCTATCCTCTCTTTGAAAAACATACTCTCCTTCCTTTAAAACATGGACTTTATTTCTATTTTTATCAATTTTGAACTTCTACTCCCTATTTTCCCTCTCTCTAATTTGTACTTTGATCACTGTCCTCTTTCCTTCCTCTAAGATGTACTCCCCAATTTGAATTTGTGCTCCATTTGAGTCTTCTTCAAAAACTTTGCTTCCTCTTTCTCTTTTTCTTAAACCCTTTCCTCCTCCTCATTCTCTTGAATTTCTCCTTAGTCCTTACTAGCAATCAATCAAATTCCTATTTTGCTCAAACTAAACTTTTAAATTTACCTTCCATTTTAGTTAGCTAAACTTGAACTCTTGCTTGAATTTCCTTAAACTCTCCAGATTTTGACCACTCTTCATCTCCCCTAGATTCTCTTCCACTTTTGTATAGGTGTACTACATTAGTGCACCTAACTCTTTGTGACCCTTCAACCACCAATGATATGGCATCAATATTTGTTTTGATCCTACCACTCAGTTATTTCCTAAACTTTCCATGCTCTTCCTTTAGACATCTTGATTCATGTTGCTCTAGAATTCATGGATTCTTGACTTTCCTCAGTCCCTATTTCTACCAAAATACTCATGCACCATGTTTGCAAAGGCCATGCACACCATGCAACCACATTGGGTTTACTTAAAAAATGCTCATGCACCACCTTTGCAAATGGACACCACTACCACATTAGGTTTACCTTTCCAAATGCCCAAGCATACAATAAAACCACACAAACAGCCCACACATACCATGCAAACACACTAGGTTTACCATTCCGATTTAACACAAATTAATGTATTATGTAAATTAACCAAGCCCAAGTGTAATATTTCATTCCAAGTGCATCAAACCCACTCAAAGTACTTAAATAGATAGAATATTCCAAGTGAATCAAACTCACTCAAAGTACATTAATAGACAAGTCAATTGAAAGCTACTCAAAGTACATAAATAGACAAGTCAACTGAAACCCACTCAAAGAACATAAATAGACAAAGTATTCCAAATAAATCAAACTCATTAGAGCATTCTATGTGAATCAAACTCATTCAAGGTACATAAACAAAAGAGTCAACTAAAACATAGTATGTTGAATTAAAAAAAGACTCAAAGTACACAAAAGTATTCCATGGATTTGGAGGTCATAAAATATATATAAAAATTGTGCCGGACCTCATATGGGCCAATTAATTTTTCATTAAGTAATTTCTTGGTTCTCTCTATGATACTCAAAGGTTACTTGGTCTATAATTTGCTCTGTTTTTCTTATATCTAAATACAAATCATCAAAGTACTCCTCTATCCAATTATCTGCCACGTTAATCATAAAGTTATAAAGAATAATACACATTATCACCCATCTTAATAGATCCACATTTTGTCTTAGATCATTTAGTTATACTCTTATTTCTTTGAGAAAATGTCATCTAGCTTTTAGAATTCCAATAAAATGCTCATTTTCTACTATAAAGCATGCCATGCACTAATTAAAATAAGCCTTGTTAGTTGCTTGAGCTTGTTTGAAGGAGGGAACTAAATGTGCCATAGAAATATAACCTAAATCTCTTAATAGAAATCAATGGTTCTCAAACAAGCCACACTCTTCCCTTGTATTCAAATCAATCCATGTAGGTGATTTTTTATACATGCTATGTCATGGCAAGAACCCAACATCCTTGCATTGCCAATTCACAAAGCTATAAGTTAGATCAATACTTATTTGCACCTTGCATACATAAATAGTACCATTTCAATATTATCAACAACATTGAACAAAACACTAACTGTTACTCCACACAAAATAAATGTTTTTTCTCTTGTCATGACATACAACTTGACCATTGAGAGAGTAAAATTCTTTCCAACAAAAAATGTATTTCCCCATCCACTTTAAGTCATTGTAACAATCTGAATAAAGTCCCATCCACTAAACACACACATCCAAGGAATCCTTTTTGCACAAAAATGGTACAAACTCTTGACCTTTGCTCCATATTCAGCCGTTTTACCTCCTTGCACAATATAGAAATAATTTTTATCATTACTTGTTTTGTAAATACCACAATAGAACCTGCATTGATTCTCCATAAATTTGACTCTCTTGCCACAATTGCCCCATTGCCTTGACGGCCAAACTTATCAAGAGCAAATGCAACTTGCATCCACACAAGAGTTTGTGTTCTTTTAGATGCAATTTCTAAATACTTTATAGTTTTGTACAACATTTTCTATAGCTTGGAACGATAATAAATCCATTCTAGTTAGTTTTCTAAATGTCCCAACATCCAATCCTCAAAATTATTTCTATACAAACTCACTACTTCATATATGTTGCACTCTATCTTGCATAGAATTGGATTCCAAGGTATAATTCCACCTTCTTGTGAGTACTCCAATATAATCTTCTTCATTGTCTAAGCTCCATTCATTCTATTCAAGCAACTCCCCAAATTGGCCACTCTTCCTTTTTGCCTACAACATCAATCAGATTGATTATGCCATTTGCTAAAGCATAATAATGCAAGTGCTTGTGCAAGACATCCTTAAGGGTTTAGCTCCAACTATAATGACTATAAAGATGTTTGATTAAACTATAGAAACCATGGTATTGAGAGAATTGTAAGGTATTTTAGAGGAGCCAAGAGTAAGTGGAGCTTAGATTCCACCATTGAAATGACACTCACATTGCACTCACACAAATTGCAATTATGGGATGTATCTAGAAGAGGAGCAAAGAACAAGGGTAAGGGGGAGCTTGGATTCCACAATCTAATCTCCACTCACATTGCTATCACGAGGTCAAGAAGAGGAGCAAAGAGCAAGGGGAGCTCATAAGGGAAGACAAGAATGGAGATGTAGTGTGAATCATAGCAATTGTGGTGGTTGTGTTAGACTTGCAAGTTGGATTTACCTTTCTTCTTAAAGAATGTCACTAGCGTGAATTATAATTCAAAATCAGCACCAAGATCAATTCAAAATCAGCACCAATATCAATTCAAAATCAGGCAATAATGTGAAATTAATGTATATGGATATACGCTAACAATGTGCACTCCTTGTATAAATTTATGGGTCATGATTTCAAATCCTTGTAAAATTTTTAAAATTGTTGCTATGGGTACTCAGAAAGAACTTTTGATCTTAGGTTTTATTATCCATAAATTTATACCAATTAACCATACAAAATTTTATGGAATCTGATTGGTACCCATAAATGCTATATTTGAAAACCCTCAATCTCCTATAACATTTCAAGAAGCTACAAGAGCTCATCCATATAAGATAAATATATTCTCCTCCTACACCCATAATATTTGATGATATCTCACACAAATTCCCCATAAAATAATTGATGGGAGTTGAAAAGTGATTCTTAAAATGCACTATTCTACTTTGTTCAGTTTACTTTTTATGATTGCATGTAAAAAAGTTTGTGGATATCACCATCTTACCCATAAATATCCATCCCTTTCCAATTTGAAACCCTATCTTGAGAAGTTTCAAATATAGCATTTATGGGTAGCCATTAGATTCCATAAAATTTTCCATGGGTAATCAATATAACCTGTATGGATAGTAAATTGGGGATCAAAAGTGCTTTTGAGTAACAATAGAAAAACCATAAAAGTTGTCTAGGAATTTGAAATCATGACCCATAAATTTATATAAAGAGTGTCCATTTCCTACAACTATATGTAAATATTAATTTCACATCATTGCATGATTTTGAATTGATCTTGCGGCCTGCTTTTCAATTAAATTCCCACTAGTGACATTCATTAAGAAGAGAGCTAGACCTTACCTAACTTGCAAACCTAATATCACCACCATACTTACTTTGGTTCATTACATATCTGCTTTCTTGTGTTCCCTTGTAAACACACCTTGCTCCTCACTCCTCTTCTTGATAGACCATGTGTTCTCTTTTGAGCTCTTCTATTCTAGTATTCCTTGCAAGTTCTCCTTGTCTTCGCAACTCTTCTCAATCTACCCTTGATTGATCCTATGAGAGCAATGTGAATGAAATTTTGGTAGTGAATCCTACCTCTTCCTTACCCTTGCTCTTTGCTTCTCTTCTCAATCTACCCTTGATTGACCCTATGAAGGAAATGTGAATGCAAATTTGGTAGTGGTATCCAAGCTCCCCCTTACCCTTACTCTTTGCTCTTCTTCTTGATATTGCAATGTGTGAGTGAAAAGTGCAATTTAGACTACGGAATCTGAGCTCCTTACTCCTTACTCTCAACTCTAAAATGCCTTGCAATTTGTGACTTGTATAAGTTTAATCAAAAATCATTACAGTTGGATCTACACCATCAAGGTTGCCTTGCACAAGCACTTTCATTGTTATGCTCCAGCCAATTGCAAAATTAATCTGGTTGATATTGTTGGCACAAATGGAGAATGACCATCTTGAAGAGAGGCTTGAATGGAATGAATATAGCTTGGATGATGAAGAAAATTATATTGGGGTACTCAAGAGAAGGTGGAATTATACCTTGGAATCCCATTATATGCAAGATAAAGTGCAATTTACACAAAGTTTAGGGTAATGATTGCAATTATTTCTATATTGAGAAAGGAGATAAAATGGTTGGATATGGAAGAGAGGTAAGAATTTCTATAGTTTTTGCACAAAAAGATTCCTTGGGTATGTGGGTTTAGTGGATGGGACTTTATATAGATTCTAGTAACAACCCAAAGTGGATGGAGAAATATATTTTTGTATGAAGGGATTTTATTCTATCAATGGTCAAGTAGTATGTGATGATAAGAGATGAATTATTCATTTTGCAAAAGTAAGAATTACTATTTTTTTCAATGATTTTTTACCATAAAATGATAATATTTGTGTATATAAGGTGCAAATAAGTAAAAATATAACTTGTAACTTGTGAATTGGCAATGTAGGTATGTTGGGTTCTTGCTACAACATGGCATGTAGTAACCTATATGGACTGATTTGAATACAAGGAGAGAGTGTAGCTTGTTTGAGAACATTCAATTTCTATTAGGGGTTTCAAGTTACATTCCTATGGCACATTTAGTTCCTTCATATACCCAACAATGCTAGTTTTAATCAATGTCTTATATGTGCTAGAGTAGCAAATGTGCATCGTATTGGAATTTTGAAAGCTAGATGGCAGATGCCCAAAGAAACAAGAGTACAACTAAATGATCCAAGACAAATGTAGATCGATTAAGATGGATGATAGTGTGTATTTTTTTTCAAAAATTTTGTATTAACAAGGTTGATAATTGGGTAGAAGAAGACTTTGATGATTTGGATTTAGATATAAGAACCAAAGAGTAGAGTGTGGACTAAGTAGCCTTTGAGTACCATGGAGAGAATGGAGAAGAAATGAGAAATTATGTAAAGTAAAATTGTTTGCCCCATATGAGGTCCCGCATAATGTAATATTTATATGACTTGCATATCCATGGAATATTTGTATGGACTTTGAGTATGTTCTAATTCCACCAAACTTTTCTATTTATGTTGATATACTTTGAATAACTTGATTCACTTGGAATACTCTTTTTATGTACTTTGAGTGAGTTTGATTCACTAGGAATATTCTATCTATTGAACAAAATATTTCACTTGTGCTTGGTTAAATTGCATAATAATTGTATTAAATTGGTACGATAAACCTAGTATGGTTGCACGTTATGCATGGTATGCATGGGCTATGTGTGGTTGTATGAGGTGTATGGGCATTTGCAAAGGTAAACGTTTGGTCATGCATTTGCAAAGGTCATGCTCAAGTATTTGGGAAGAGAAGGTGAGTATTTTGGATGGTGTGGTTGCTTGGGTGTGCATTTGAAGGTTGTGCATGAGTATTTTGGGAGGAGAAGGTGAATATTTGGGTTGTGCATTTGTAAAAGACCAAGGAGAGAAATAGAAGAATGGAAGATCAAAGTAGAAGATCACATTAAGACTCTTGAACGAGGGAAACTCATAATGCCTAACATGAGATTGGGTTTTGGTATTTATAAAGAAGCATACAAGGCTCTTGAGAAGCTTCCTAAAAGCCGCTTTCTTAGAGTGCAAGCCAAGCTAAATATGAAACTTGTTTCTAGAAGCCGCCTACTTGGTGTGCAAGCTAAGCTAGTTGGGAAGCTTCCTTCTAGTGCTTAGCTTGCACACCTACTTGGTGTGTAAGCTAAGCTAGCCAAGAAGCTTCCCAAGAAGCTTCCCAATAAGCTTCCTCCTCAAAGTCACCACTTGGCATGCACATTACGCATACTTGGAAGGTACCAAGCAGCTTTGAAGATACTTCTGAATATTCTTCTAATTCTTAGCTAATTGGGCATATTTGTTATTTTTTTAGTCTCAACTAACTTGTCAATAAACTCCATATTGTTATGTATTCTCCCATCACTCGTTGGTGATGTCCTCACTACCATGGATGCTTCAAACTCTTGGATGGTCATTTTTTCATTTTGGAGATGAGAAAAAGGCTCCCAAGTGACATCATGAAAGGGATAGACTTTGCAAAGGACCTTGTACTCCATATATTGTTAGCAACCATGTTGAATGTGGTGATGTGGAAAGATATGATCAACTTCATACTCTTCATGATCATTGATAGTGTCACACCATTTGTAGTGCCGCATCTAGATGCTCGGACACTAGAGTTCTAGTGATAGTAGTTTGAGTTATTTTAGCAGTTCCTCATAGACTACTTTCCGACGGTCAGATTTCGTGTTCGGGGTACTGACTTCACGGTGGGGCCTACCGTCACTTTGCACCGTTCGCACCGTTGAGTGTGCCATCAGCGGGAACGTTAGGGTTTCAGAGCTAGCTTGAGTCTAGGGAGTATAGTTTCAAAGTGAGCTTTAGAGAGCTCACTTCTCTGATGTTGAGCCTTTGAGTTCCTGGTTATGGTGGACAGAGGCCGGCAAGCATCACTTGGATTCTCTATGCTTGAGTGGGTGTGGCTTGACTGTAATCAATGCCCAGTTGTTGGCAGTTTATAGAGTGATAGATCAAGTACTGATCTGAGTTGAGTTGAGTTGAGTTGAGAGTGGTAAGCAATCTGATTACATCAGAGAAGTGAAGTCAAGGGGAAATTGGGTGCAAGAACTTTGAGTGTTGGTGGTATCTCCAAGCTCGGTCAATCGTTGGTAGCTCAATTCAAGTTCAGTGTTTCCCTAGTGTGTAGAAGCTCAATCGATTGATGCAGATTTGGCAGTTAGGCAGATGGTGTGCGGAAGCACTGGCCAAATTTTGAGCAAAGAAGGAGCAAATTTCGAGAAGTGGTTGTGATTTTGAGCTCAGGAGGTGAAGGCAAGACCAATTTGCTGCGAGTTGGGCTCAGAGAGTCAAATTGAAGGTGGAGTTGGGAAGCTCTTCTCATGAATTTGTGATTTGGAAAAACCCGTGTTGTCAATTTAGCTCAAGTGGAAAGTTAGCGGAGGATTTGGTGGACAACCAACTTCAGATTTTACGTCAGATTTTGGTTGGGATTTACGTCAGATTTTGGCCAGATTTGGAAGAGTTTTGCAGATTTGGAGAAGTTTTGCCAATTTTGGAGGAGGTTCCAAATTCAGGTGTTAGGTCAAGCTATGGACCTGAACTGTTTGACCTGGATTGTGAGCCTTGGCTTGGCAGAGCAGTGTAGGATGCGCTTGATAGGCATCACCACTCGGACACTTGTGAGCCATGTGCCTATCAAGACGATTCAGGCACATGCTGGGGGCGATGGACCGAGTGGACATGGTATTCTTGGGACACATCCAGTAGCTACTAGGGAGAGTGGTCTACTTGGAGTCCATCCAGGTGAGTGTGGGCTTCCTGGATTACACCCTTGGTCCACATGGGATGCAGTTAGAGGATGTGTGGAGCTTGCAGCTAGAGTGGAGAGAGTTTTTCACACAGAGGTTGGGACATCTAGTGATCGGGAGCATGGCACTATTGCTCTCAAGGGCCCAGTGTAGCAATCAGTCAGTACGTCTTCCACTCCTACTGTAGTTATAGAGGATACTTGGGAGCCAGATCTTGGACCCAAGCTTACTAGAGAGGAAAGACGGAGGTTTTGGAGGTTCTTGAGGAGTCACACGAGTTGTTTTACCTTTAGTATGAAGGATTTGGGTGCTCTGAAGGGACCTGGTATACAGATTGAGCTGACTAGCCACACACCAATTTTCCGACGTCCTTATTGATATAGTGATATGGAGAGGACATTGATTCAAAGCTAGAGTAGTGACCTTTTTGAGGCTGGTTTGGTGGAGATTTCACATGGAGAGTATGTATCAGCAACAGTGATGCCAGCCAAGAAGGATATGCATGGCAACTATACAGATAGGCGGATGTGTGGAGATTACCATCTTATCAACCGATAGACCATGGCTGATCGGTATGCCATGCCTACACCGGAGGATATTTTTGATGCAATTGAGCATGCAAAGATCTTTAGTACTTTGGATCTTCAAGCGGGATATCATCAATTGCCGATCAAGGAGGAGGACATTTTGGGCTATTGATCCTCACGGCAATGATGTGTTATATCAGTGGAGGTTCTTGCCATTTGGGTTAAAGAACGCTCTTGTTGAGTTCTAGAGGGTCATGGATAAGATCCTAGCTGGGTTGGATTTTGCTCGATGCTATATTGATGACATCTTGGTTTATAGCACTACTATGGAGGAGCATGAGAGATAGTTGTTGGAGGTGTTTGAGAGATTGAGATCTCATGGACTCAAATTACATCTTGGGAAGTGTAGGTTCTTCCACGAGCAGGTTGAGTATTTGGGTCACACTATCTACCCTGGAGGACTTGGTGTCTAGCAGACCAAGGTGGAGGCTATTGCATGTATTCCTCGGCCTATGGATGTGAGCAAAGTGCGAGCATACCTTGGGTTGGTGAACTTCTATCACCGCTATGTTAGAGGATTTAGTGCCATTGCCAAGGCCTTGACAAAGGCCTCCTCCTCATCATGCTTACCCAGCATGATGATTAGGAGAATGAGTTTGTGGTGGCCTATGCTAGTCACTCCAACAATTTAGCGGAGGCAAAGTATAGTTCATATGAGGGAGAGTGCTTGGCAGCAGTTTGGGCAGTAGCACATTTTTGATGTTACCTATTTGGTAACTCCTTCACTCTCATCACTGATCATCAACCGTTGAAGTGGTTGATGGAGTCCGACGAGCTTTCAGGGAAGCTTGCATGATGGGCTCTGATTTTACAAGAGTATGATTTCACGGTTGTTCACAGACCTGGAGTGGTGAACCGTGATGCAAATGGGTTTAGTAGAAACCCATGTCCCAGCCAGCAGGATCAAGCTAGAGCACGTTGGCATGGTGAGACAAATGAGGAGATGGTGCCAGGTTGGCATGCATTGGTCTTTTTGTGCATATTTTTAGAGGCTTTGGTGGTATCTCTCTTAGTGCATACAGGAGGAGTTATTGAGGTTACAGATTCAAAGAGTGAAGATATTGGTACAGTTCAGTGAGACATTCATGATGATGTCTTAGTGATGGACTATCTTTGTACTAGTGTTGTGGGTGGCACAGTTGGAGCCAAGGAGAGAGACCATGTTCTTCAGCGAGCCAGACTGTTCAGATTGGAGGGTAGACACCTTTTGCGTGTATGGGAGGATGGTAGAGTGCGAGTAGTAGCACTTCCATCTTAGAGACCACAGTTGGTCCGTCATGCTCATGAGGAGCTAGGACATTTTGGAGTAAAGCATACATATAGCTTACTTTAGAGTCATTATTGGTGGCACGATATGCAGACCAAGGTACAACAGTTTATTGCCAGATGTGTGGTTTGTGACCAAGTTAGAGCGTCATTCAATGCTCCTACGCCACAGTTACACCCATTACCTATCATGGGATTGGGTTACCGTTGGACTTTGGACTTTGCCGGACCTTTACCGTTGACTATGAGACATCATCGGTATGTTTTGGTGATGGTGGAGCACTTCTCCAAGTGGATTGAGTTGGTGGCACTTCCTGACAAGTCTAGTGAAGGGACAACTTACTCGTTCCTGGATTGAGTTCTTAGTCATTTTGGTGCACCAACTAAGGTTTTGACTGATCAAGGTACAAAGTTCTTGGGGGAGTTTCAGGTCTTGTGTGACAAGGCTTTGATTGATCATCGTACAACATCCCGAGATCACCCTGAGGCAGATAGCTTAGTAGAGAGAGTGGTTCAGACAATGAAGAGAGGATTGCAAAAGTATGGTTTGCAGATTGGCCACTTGGGAGCTTGGGATCTCCAATTACCTTGGTTGGCCATGGGCTATGAGTTCAGCCGGCAAGCCTCCTTAGCATCCTTCTCTCCATACTTTCTACTCTATGGATGAGATCCAGATTTACTTATAGCCATTCGTTGAGATGCTACTGTATTTTTGGACTTGGATGACCCCAATGTAAAGATGAGCGCATGTTCTCAGCGTGCAGAGATCTTTCAGAGAGTGATGCCAATGGCCTTTGAGAACTTGGCGATTGCTTAGCATAGAGATACTTTATGCTATGCTACCATTCAAGGAGGAGGTTATAGGCCCTCGATCTATTGATTTCATCCAGGCGACTATGTATATCTACAACAGATAGCACCGACAACACTTGATGTTTCTACAGGCCGCACTATCTTGAGAGTGCGAGGTTTTGCCATTTGGAGTCCTTGTGTTAGAAGGACATGATGGTGTTGTTTGGAAGGATCATGTGTGCAATTGTGCGCCATGCCACCTCCCAAACATTGATGGTACTATGGACCCAAGCTTGGCACTTGTACGTGCAGGCTTGAGGTGTATGTTATGTGGCTCTTCTGGTGGAGCTGCTACTATATTAGTGTATGATAACTATTCAAGAGGATGGGATATGGCATGTATGACTCCTCCCCTCATGGTGGTCCTCAGGGATAGTGGTTATGTCCTAGATGTACTTGACCTATAGCTAGTTCATTCTTTATATGGTATAGATTGCAAACAGGTGACTAATGATGGGGCTCCATAGCACACGGCCTCCTGATCTTTGCCCATTAGAGGGTATACCATATACTTAGAGTAGATGGCTATCTGGAGTTAGAGGGGCCTAACCGCCAACTAGCGGGGCGATTGTGGCACTTTAGAGTCTATGTATGACTTATGTGTGAGTTGTGCTTCTATAGTGTATGATGTTGACTACAATGTATGTTGTGTAGCGATGTATGTAAGCATGACAGCTATCATGCCATTTGTAGTGCCACATCTAGATGCTTCAAACATTGGAGTTCTAGTGATAGTAGTTTGAGTTATTTTAGCAGTTCCTCATATACTACTTTCCGACGGTCAGATTTTGTGTTTGGAGTACTGACTTCATGGTGGGGCCCACTGTCACTTTGCACCATCAAGTGTGCTGTTAGTGGGACTGTTAGGGTTTCAGAGCTAGCTCGAGTCCAGGGGGTATAGTTTTGAAGTGAGCTCTAGAGAGCTCACTTCTATGATGTTGAGCCTTCGAGTTCTTGGCTATGGTGGACAGAGGCCAATGAGCGTCAATTGGATTTTCTATGCTTGAGTGGGTGTGGCTTGACTGTAATCAATGCCTAATTATTAGCAGTTTATGGAGTGACAGATCAAGTACTGATATGAGTTGAGTTGAGTTGAGTTGAGAGTGGTAAGCAATCTGATTATTGTGGCACTTTAGATCCTATGTATGACTTATGTGTGAGTTGTGCTTCTATAGTGTAAGATGTTGACAGCGATGTATGTTGTGTAGCAATATATATACGCACGACAATAGGGATAGGAGGAGGAGGAGGAGGTTGGACACAAGAGGAAAAAGAAGATGGGAAACATGAAAGATAGAGATACTTTTGACCAACAAGGAGATGAGATTTGGCTTGTTGTAGAGATTGGGATGTTATGGTCAAGAAGGTGGAGGTATGAGAGACATGAGATGGAGGAAGAACAATAAAGGAATATGGGACAAGTGAGTCTTGGCTAAAATTAAGAAAGAAGAGAAAGAATCTGGTGCATGCTTATTTGGAATTATTGTAAGCAAAGTCAACAATTATAAGACATTCATCCCAATTAGTATGATGAATGTTGATAAAGGCACAAAGCATATCCTCCAAGGTGTGATTTTCACATTTGATTTGTTCATTTATTTATGGTTGATAGGTTATGGATAAAGCAAGCTTGCTATTGAGTATCTAGAAGAGTGCTTTCTAAATGTGTTGTATAAATCAAAGATCACGGTCAAAGATGAGTACATGAGGCATCCTATGATGCTTGAAGATAATGTCAAAGTAGATCTAGGCCAATGTTGGAGCATCTAGTATATCAAAGTTTGGTGCCTAATGGATTTGCTCACTAAAATTATCTAGAAACACCATGATTGCTATGTGACCTTGCTTTTTCTTGGGCAAGGATGTGATGAGATCTAAGATCATGTGTTTCCATCAAGTAGATAGGATGGGAAGTGGTTGAAAGAGTCCACTTGGTTTTTGTTTGATGCCCTTGTTGCACTAGCAACTCTTAGAAGACCACACAAACTCTTGAACATCTCATGCCATGTTGGGCCACCACTATTGGCATTTTAGGGTACCCAAGGTCTTGTCACTACCCATATGACTAATGATTGGTAAGTCATGGGCTCCTTGAAGGCACACAAGTTGTAGATCACCCTTGGCTAGAACATAGATCTAGTTCTCCTAAATAAAAGGCATTCCTTGAAGGAGAAGGTTGTATTCCTTGTCATGTGTGGCAAGATAGCCTTGTGTTATCTAAAAGAAGAGGTCTTGTTGTTGACTCAATTTGGACCTTGGAATCAATTGACACTAAAATAATTTCCACCATGATGAGAGAAAGAGACTTCAAATCAAGTCATTGTGATAATGCATCAGGGATGATATTGAACCTACCAATTTTATACTAGAGTTTGAGGTCAAACAATTGTAGTTGTTTTTTCTATCAATGATGTTGGCTCTCCATGTGTTCTAGATTTAATATTTGTAACAAGGGCTTGTGATCAGCTTGCATGATGACTTGTTTCCCCAAGAGATAATGCCTCAATACCTTGGTGATATATACCATTGTTAGTTGGTCTTGATCTCAAAGAAAGTAGTTCCTCTTTACAAATTTTAGTTGGCGAGACACAAAGACAATGGAATGTAGCTCATCTAGAAATTCCTACTACAACACAAGTCCAATGGCAAAGTTAGAAGCATCAAAATCAACCACATAAGCTAGTTGAGGATCATATAGTTGAAGAATAGATCTTGAAGATACCATATATTTCATCTTTTAAAATGCCTCTTCATGCTTGGTGGTCTATTGAAAGCTTGAGGTCTTCTCCAAGAGGTTGATCAATAGCCATATTGTGGCCGCATGAGCATAATAATGGATGAAATATTGGTAAAAACCTGCCCATCCATTAAATGCTTGCACTTCTATGGTATCCTTTGAAGTATACCAATTGATCGTGGCCTTGATTTTCTCTTCTTCAATCTTGATTTCCTTTGATGAGATCTTGTGACCCAAGAAGGTAACTTCCTTTTGCCAAAAGGCACACTTTGACTTCTTGCAATAAAACTTCAATTGATGTAGTCATCTTAGGAATTCTTGCATCTGATTTATATATTTTGCTTTTGTTTTGCTATAGATTAAGATATCATCCAAGAACACCGTCATGTACCAATCCAACACCCAATGCATCTAATCTATGAATATTATTAGAGCATTAGTGAGCCTTAAAGGTAGAACTCTCCATCCAAAATGCCCATACCTATGCAAACGGTAGTCTTTTGCACATCCCTTCTATCAATAAGAATCTACCAATAGCCACTTTGGAGATCCAACTTGGAGAAATATCATACTCCACTCAAGTGATCTAGCAAGTCATCAATTTGAGGCAAGAGGTATGCATTATTTACTATTTTTATTGATAGCATGGTAATCAATATAGAAGCAAAGTCTTCCATCTTTCTTTAGAATGAATTATATTGGTGCTCTCCAATGAAATGTATAATGTCATATGAAATCCTTCTCCAACAACTCTGTCAATGTTGTTTGAAGCTCATCCTTTGGTGAGAGTTGATAGATTGGTCTACTCATTGAAGTACTTCTTGGCAATAACTCGATCTTGAAACGCATACCATAATTGGAGGCTAATCCTTTTGGTAGATCATCCGAAAATACATCTACAAACTCTTAAACTATTTGATCAACCATTTCTTGATGAGGCATTTGGCTCCCTCTAGATCCTCCATGTGCAATTGGCTTGATCGACACTAGAAAAGAGGCCTATCTTCCTTCAAAGCTTGCTCTATGGTTGCTTTATTGACAAACTTCCCATCTTGGGACTAACTATTCTTAGATGTCTTAGATGTCAAAGGTGCCAAACAACCTTAGTGGTAATTTTTACATTTGTGTTGTACTTGAATTTGTTGTTGAGTCCAATCAAATTGAACCTTATGAAGTTCAAGCCAAGGTAAACCCAGAATGATATCATAGTGTAGATACCATGATATCATAGGTGCCATTACAAACCTCATATACTCCAAATACTCTTTTTCAACTTGAATGTAATAGAATTTAAAATACAAAATAAATAAACTTTTCTACCATCCACAATCATCAATCTACTTCCAAGTATTGGTTTGATAAGAATACTAAATTTCCATGCTAATTTCATGGACTTGCAATTCTCTAAACCTCCAAAATCAACCAAAATCCTACAACCACAATCAGATATCATAACTTTCAAGTGAAACAAACCTATATAAGTTTAGTCTTCAATCCTATTGGAACTCATCAAGTTCTCAATATGTGGATTGAGTTCTCCTACTATGATTCCTCATTTCCTTGATCATCATATTCTACAAATTCCATTTGGGCAATTTGTTGGAGTCATCTATTCTTGAGTGAACATTCAAAATTACAATACCTAATTTGGTGACAATAAAAGCAATCACCATTTTGTCACAATCTTTTCCTTTATGTAGGACCTAAGTGGTTTTTGTTGGATGATATTGATCTCTATTGGTGTTTGCTCTTCTACCCATATGTAGTGTGTGGGCAGGTTTTGTGGAGGTCAAGGTCAAGACCAAGTTGTTGCAATTAGAGAATCAAGGTGCTCAACCAACTACATGGTTTCATCCAAGTGTTTGGGCTCCCACATGGTCACTTCCAATTTGGTGTGGGATTTCAAACCCCTCAAAAATCTATATAGAGCTTCACCTTCTAATATATCTAGAAGTTTCATTATGATGAAATGGAATTGAGTGATGTAGCTTCTTATAGAACCAATCTTCTTTAATTTTGCCAACCTATTTTGCCAACCAATACTATCTCATGTGGCTTGTGTGGCATTTATAGCTTAGAATTGCTTGATAATGTATTCTTGAATTCTTATCATGTTGAGATTGGTACAAAAAATTGCTATTTAGCTCACTCCACTCAAAATCACCACAATATTTTTGCCACTATCCAATTGGTTTGAAGCCAAGAGAATCTATCTTTTTTTATCTTGAAGATCTGTAGCTTCAAAATAACTTCTACAATCAAACAAAAAATTCTCTATTGCATACAAGAGGTTCTTGCCTTCAAATACCTTGAGTTTTAGAAATCTGATTTGCTCTTTTCCTTTGTGAAATGGTGCTCTTGCTATATGTTCTTGTCATTGATGATCTCATTCTTCCAACAATTGAATAAGGTGCTCAATTTGTTGTTGCATGGCAATGATAACTTGAGGTATTGCCTCCATGTCCACTACTCTATCAAACTACCTACAATTTATTTAAGTTAGCATGTAGATGCAACACATCCACCACTCTCTAGAAGTTACAATCGGAAGTACCAATGGTTCACCAAACAAGGTGTTTGCATTTAAAAAAATATACTCAAAGTGTGAGATGATGAACTATGTAAAATGATACATGGATAGTACATGTAAATAAAAATCCTAATGGTTTGGTAGAAATGGATTTGGTAGTCCATAAATTCCATCCTTCTCAGTCTTGCTTTGATACCAATGTAAAAGACCAAGGAGAAAGATAAGAGAATGGAAGGCCAAAGTAAAAGATCACATTAGGACTCTTGAATGAAAAAGAAACTCCAAATACCTAATATGAACTTTGGCTTTTTGTATTTATAGGGAAGCAAACAAGGCTCTTGAGAAGCTTCCTAAAATATGCTTTCTTAGAGTGCAAGCCAAGATAACTGGGAAGCTTCTCAAGAAGCTTCTTTTTAGAAGCCGCCTACTTGGCATGCAAGCTAAGCTATCCAAGAAGCTTCCCAAGAAGCTTCATCCTTGAAGTCACCACTTGGTATGCATATTACCCAATACTTGGAAAGTACCAAGTAGCTTCCTAAATGCTTCTAGAATGTTCTTATCATTCTGATCTAATTTGGCTTATTTACATTTCATTAGTCTCAACTAACTCATTAGTAAAGTCCATATTGTTACAACACGAGTATTATGACAATAGAAGGTGAGTATTTGGAGTTTTATGTATGCATGGGCATCTGTGAAGGTAAACCAATGTGTTTTCATGGGGTGTGCAATGTGCATTTGCATCTGCAAAGGTAAGCAAGGAGTGAGGAAAGCTGGGAATTTATGAATTCTAGAGCAAAAAAAATTAGATGTGTAGAGGAAAAGCATATTAGATGACTAAAGTAAAAGCATAGATGAATAGAAGATTGGAAACAAATAGATGTTGTGTCATTGGTGGTTGAAGAGTTGCAAAGAGTTAAGGGGCATTCATATAAATGAATAGAAAAGAGGAATAACTAGGTGAGATGAACGGCATAAAGCAATTTGTAGTAGTCGTGGGAAGAGAGTGTGAGAAATTGAGAGAAGAGAGTGTTTCATACAAAAAGCCTTGGGACAAAAAACATTCACCATTGATGCAAATTAGGAAAGAGAGGAGAGAAGAATTAAGAAGTGTAGGTGTGGGAACTAGAGAGAGTGTGGGAGCTGGAGAGAGTACAAGTGCAAATGAGAAAGAGAGGAGAGTTTAGTCAAGAGTGTAGGCTTAAGAATCAAGAAAGAGAAAAGAGGACAAAGTTTTGGGACACATTTGCAATGGGATACATTCAACATTCAAAGCAAGGTACATTAAACTTGGAATACATTTGTAGTGGGAGAGAGGCTTGTGCAAATCAAGAAAGAGAGGAGAATTGGAGAGAAGAGAGGACAAGAGAGAATTTGGGATAGAGCATTTTCCGACAGGACACATTCACAATAGAAGGGAGGCTTGTGCAAATCAAGTAACAAAGGAGAATCAAGGAGAAGAAAGGACCAGAGAGAATTTTAGGACAAAGCATTTACAAGAGAGAATGTAAGTGAGAACTGTGAAAGTGAAGAGGAGAGTGAGAGTGTAGGTGCAAGAGAGTGAGAGAAAGTAGAGGGAAAAAGAGGAGAAAAGACTACCAACTTTGAGAGTTTTGATGAGTGATTTTGAGTTTCACTTAGAGCAAGAGCAAGAGAGATAGAGCAAGATGGACTAAAAGAAGACTGCCAATTTTGAGGAGCAATTTTGAATTTCATGCAGAGCAAGAGCAAGATAGACTGAAATTGAAATAAAACAGCAAGACATGCAAGATGACAATTGAGGAGTACCAAAGAGACGTTCAAATCAAACACATGGAGTAGACCTCCAAAGGACCTTGGTTGATTAGGTTTCATATGATTGTTGATTACATGCCATATGTGAAGTGGAGTTGGTTGGATAAAAATCAAATTTGAGAAGCTGCAAAGTTCATTTGAGAAATAGATTTGGATGTATTGGGATTGAAAATCACCCTTGCAATCAAATATCCCAAGCCTCATGCAAGTTGATAATATATTCATGTAAGTTGATGATACATTTTGTTCATTGCAAACATATTTGTCAAATTCCAAGTCTAATTGAAATTGTCAAAATCAGAGGAAGGCCATGTAGCTGCAAATCCTAACCACCATGGCCATGCAAAAAAGACTTTGTTTGCACGGCTTTATGGGTTTTTGTGGGATTATTTGATTACATGTTTGTAGGTAGCACTATGCATTGAGTTTGCATGCACTTGAGAGAAAGACACTCATAGAGGGATAATCCATCGTAAAGATTTTGTTCTCACCACATCTCTCATTTATAGAGCATTTTGTTTGCCACTAGGTACTACCAAGAGTAGGAAGACCATGTTGCAAAACATTGTGGAAGATTGGTTTCCAATGAAACATAGGACAAGTAGGAGATATCTAGGCAGGCAATGTGCATATCTAACATTAAAACCATTTTTCTAGCTCTTTGTTCACTACTTATTCTGACATGACAACCTAGAGTTGTGCACGTGAACATCATTCTCATAGTGAAGAGTAAGATGGCATGATCTACTCTAGTGGACTATGATTGGGCTGAGCTTACAATGTTAGGTATTGAGGCAAAGCTTGTTATAGTCCAAAAGTAGCTTGGGCACCTAGATGGTAGACGCTTTTGTGTGACCCATGTGGGATACATTCTCACCCATTTATTTGTGGAGAATGGACTTCTTAGAGGAGATGAGATTGTACATAGCATTGGAGGTGCAAAGGAGGACATTTGTATTCACAAGAGGGCAGACAAAGGAGAGCTTGCACATGATGAGCAGCTTGGTGAGTGAGTGTTCAGTTTTAGTTAATTGCACTTTTGAGTATAGGTTAGCTAGCCCTATGCACATGTTTGAAAATTTTTGAGATTTAAATAAATTTTTTTGTTATATCATGAGATACATTTATTGAAAACTCTTGAATAACCTTTCTATGTATTCATGGTACTATTTGTTGGATGCATATGGTGTGAAAAATTGTGTACAAATGTATCTCATGATGTTAGACAATCTAATTCCCATGAGCACCTTGATGATACACTCCTCGTGATCCTCCCCATGCATTTCAAAGTGTTGATGTACCAAAACCTAGTACCCATGAGCATGATGATCATCCATATAGTTTAGAGAGAGAAAGAGAGTTGAGCCACCTCCATTGTGTAATACCAAGAGCTAGCCATATGATCTAGATGTGAAATTGGTTTGGTAACATCTAGAATGATGTTATACATGATGGTCAAAATAGATAAGATAGAAGTATCACCAAAAGAGGACTTCTACTAATAGAGTAGGAACCGAAATATGCCTGAAATCTTTGAAGGTAATTTCGGAGGCCTAAACGGATGAATTAGGCCTCAAAAATGTGCAGATTCCCACCCCTCCCAAATGGAAGAATGGCTGGCCTTCCTTCCTCCTTGCTTTGTCTCATCAAAAGCTTTCCAATGGTACCTTATTCACGTGATTTTGATATTCCTATAGGAAGATTTCCTAAAAGATTCCCTCCGGTCAAAGCTTGTTTGACCAACCAGATAGGACCTAGACCAGACATGTCACCCATCCAAGTAAGTAATCCAAGGGTGGAGCTTGCTGACATGTCACCTATCTGTGTCCCTAATCCTATGGTGGAGCTTCCTTGGAGGAGATCCTCTTTGTCTATATAATAAAGAGAAGGTGCTCCTTTGGTGCATTGAATGTTTGAGTGTGCAATCTGTGTTTTCTCTCTTCTCTTGTCCTCGAAGTATTACACATTGCCATCACTATTGAGTATCCTTGGAGAGGAACACATGTGCACTATGGATGAGAGTGGGTTGGATTCTCATGAGAGGAGACTAGGAGAGAGAGAGGAACATATTAGGCTAGAGGAGTACCTTTTGAGTGAGAGAAAGAGTGGGCTAGCTGAGCATGAGAGAATTCTTGCACAAAGGGAGGAGCAATTTCAGCTTGAGGAGCACATTATGTTTGAGAGAGAGAGAGTAGACTAATAGAGAGGGAGATGCATTTATGTATTGAGGAGAGTACCACAAGCGAGCGGCTAGTAGAGTCAATAAGAGTTATTAGGGAGAGAGAGTATGATGTGAGAGCTTGAGTGGAGAGATTCATTGAGTTGCAAGAACTCATGAGAGATAGCAAGGAGAGAGTAGAGGGATATAGAGGTTTAGAAGATATGGTATATGAGAGAGTTTCCCATTACTTTTAAACTATTGGAAAAGACCAAAAAGGAAGTACATGAGGTGAGTGCTCAACTAGATACTCTTAGGGTAGCATATGAGGATGCTTACCACGAGGTTAGAGAGTGGTTAGAGGTAGATATGTTGCATTAATCTTAGAGGTTTCTCCCAAAGAAGATAGAGACTCAAAAAAATCATGGTGTTGATCCCCATGGTATGGTAGGGGGTATGAGAGATGCTAGTTTAGTTGCCCAAGAGATGAGCCTTATTTGGATTTGGGAGATGATATTATGTCATAGAGACCTCACACTGAGGTTGATATTACACACTTTGAGTTTTTGAGGTACTTACCATGAGTGATTGTGGCTTTAGGAGCAAAAGGCATCTTTGAGTGAGTGAGGTACAAAGACTCACTTGTTTGAGAGAGAAAATGAGTTTATCTAGATCATTTATTCCTCATATCATTTTCCATGCAGATTTGAAGAGGAAGATTCTAGTGTTAGATTTGAGTTGCATAGCAATTGTGAGAGATCTTAGTAGACCTTGTTTCTTGGAATGGTGTTTTGAGACCATGAGGAGATGGCTCTATTTTACCACAAGTAGTAATTTATGCTATATTTGACAGCCTTACATTAAAGAGTTTATGGAGTATTGTATCTTCTCTTTGAATTGATCACATAGACTAGTGGTCCAAAGCAATGATGTGGAGACCCTATTTCATTCTATGTGTGAGCTTGGTCACCTACAGATAAGAGGTCAAACCATCTTACATTTGATGGTATGCCTCATCAAGACAGATGGATATTTAAATGAGTTTATAGGTTTTATAGTTAGACCATATAGTACTTTTACCTCATTAGGTTTATCTATTTGGGATATATTATTTATGGATGCTCTTCCTTATTGCAAGAACCATTGTAATGGAGCTATACATCCTCCACCTTTTCCACCAATAGATATGCTTAGTACTTCATACAATTCATTATTTCAGCTCCTTATCTTGCCTCTAGATAGATTTAAGGCTTCCATGGCTCCAGCCATTAGATTTCTAGAGGAGTGGATGAGTGGTAGAATGAGGGATTATAGCTTATTAGCTTTTAGGGAGTCATTTAATGAGCCTCTAATGCACGCTCAAGAGAAGAGATGGATGTGGTACTATAGTCCTTTTATTATGAGACATACTTTATATTAGAGTTACATGATGCATTTGAGAGATATGCACACTAGACCTTAGGCATGGCCATTAGTGCCTTGATATTTTGTATAACTTTTCCTCTTGCACATATTTTTATATATTAGGCATAAAAATTTCCAATATTGATGGACACTACTTATGTTAACATATTTAAAGCTTTGTATTGTTTCAGTCAACTTGACAATGGAGAGTGTAGAGTATATCATATGTACTTTGGTTCAACCTACTTAATTTGCACAAATTGCCATAGGTTTGCAATGCAAGGGTTGAACCAAAAAAAGTGTTTGGCTTTGTGCAAATCAAGTGTTTGGATATGGATAGTGGTGCTCCCACAAGACAAGATTCAAATATTTTTCAAACTTGGGTGTGAGAGTGTTGTATGCTTTGGTAGTTTGTAGTTTGGTAGCTTGGAAGTTCTCATATTCAATCTTTTCTTATATAGTTCTATTATCATAATCTATTGTGGGTGAATTCTAGAGAGAATTATACAACTATCATAACTTGTTATGGGTGAACTATACAACTTGATGATTCACATGGAAATAGCGAACTCATAATTGCCAAAAAAATAATAAACATGCATTATATTGGATACCCGCAACAACTTGGTAGAATTTATATATAACATAAGTTTACATTGGGAATACTAAATCTCTAAAGTCTCACACTCTTGCTTATTTAGTCACTCTTGTTCCAACTACCACAAGGAACTAAATTTGGATTACATTTGGGTATAAGGAACTTGGGATCCACATTATAATGGTAATAGAGCCACCATAATTATTTCAATCAATATTGGATAAGATGGTAATAATGCATTCAATCTCCTTTGAAGACTTTCTTGCATGAGCTAGTTCAAGTGTCATGGCATAAAAGTATTTTAATTTGGCCTCACTCTTCTTGATTTGGAACCTTTTTGCTTTGGACTTGATTTTCTCTACCTTTGAGATCGTCTCTAACTCTACTTCTTTCTTGTATCTCTCAATATATACCACTTGCAAAGCTTCAATCTATGTTATTTTTTCATCTCTTCTTAGATTCTACTAATTCAATTCTTAGTTTGGTGTGAGGTGCTAGATCTTGTGACAATGAAGGCATACCAAGTGTGAGTGTAGGGCCATCTTGGAAGCTTTTGATTTCCTCCTCCTCTTTCAAGTATCTTCCTTCTTGTTGGATGTTTCTTTAGCATTATCCTGCTCCTCTTATTCCTTGGAGGCATCTGTAGTTGGCTCTTCTCTATGGAATTCTTGACTCTCTCCCTCTCTTTGATTCTCCTCTTCTCTTAGTGCTCCATTCTCTCTTGAGTGATTCCCAATTGCTTGTGAAGTATGGGAGTGTTGCTAAGCTTTATCTTTTGTCAAACAAGGATTTTCATCCTTGTCTAAAACACCCTTTTCCAAAACTCCCAATGAAATATATTCACAATTTCCATATGTACACATACAAGTCAAGTGCCATTGGGTATTTGGGATGCTAATAGGAATTGATTCCTCAAGAGGATTTTCTCCCATTTTGTCATCTACTTCCTTTGGTGGTGTGACAACAAGGCATGTTCCATCCATGAATCACACTTCTTCCTCCACAACACTAATACTAACCAATGTAGGAGGAGATATATTGGCTTTGCCCCAATACTAAATCCATTTTTTAAAAAATGGACAAAGATGATTGAGTTTATCCTTGATTGTTCTTATCCTTGTCGATGAGACCCCCTCAAGTGCAAATTTTTTCCATTAATGATTATCTTTGTATGATTACAAGTATCTTGCACATCTTTTTGTAAAGCCAATCGCTATTCATGGGGTATGGACATCCTTGCCCGTGCCAAACTAAGTAAGTGGCTATGTAGCTGAATGCCATGCTTTTTTGGACAGGTTTTTAACTATTTCTTCCATGGATCTGACTATAGTGCTTAGGATCTTTTAAATAATCAAGTATTTTTGTGAGTAGTGGTGCTAAGCCATCCTAAATTTTTCATCTTCATCCTTTGCTTTTTTGCCCAAACTACTACTTGGTGGGTGGATGGTAATCCCAAATCCTCCCTTACTATGTGCTTGCTTGGACACACTCTTCCTTTGCTTGTTGCATTCAAACAAAAAAAGTGGGATAAAAGCAACCATCTTCTCAAGTAAATCTTAAAATCAAACAAGCATAGGAAGGATAAGAGCAAATTCAGATTGCAAAGTAGAGTGAATAAGAGATTTATCCATATTTCCAAATTATAAGAAGTAAATCTAGATTTTGATTTCAATTTTCCCAAGCGTACTCTATTATTAGATTATGTTGAGATGGTCAGGCAACAAGCAATGTGTTTACTCACCAATTCTAACACTTGCAGATGGTTGGGCAATAAATGGTGTGCTTACTAACCAATTCTAACACCTTTGCATGCAAGGTATGTTGATTGTGGGGCTGATAGGCAACATCTTTACTCACCAATTCCAACACTTTCAAATAAGAATAACAAAATGTTCTAAGTGTGTACTGTTAGGAACTATTCTAACATGCATGGCATGTCATTCAATTGGAGAGGCATGATGAAATGTGAGCTCAAGGAGAGGAGACTATTTTTTCAAAATGATGTAAGGATGGATGAGGATTTTCAAACCGGATTGAACACATGGTTTCCATTACATTCTCTCATAATCACTCTCTCACTTACATCTTGCTTAATCTAGGTGGTTAGTATAACATGGGTGGTTAGAATTAATTCCAAAGTGCATTAGTAAATTAAGTCCCACATCTTCATAACAAATTAACCATAAAATGTAAAATTGGAATGTAATTTTTGATACCCATACAATTCTATAGGAACCATTAATTATTTGGACCACTAATTTTTATAATCACTGATATAATATTTTATGGAGTTCAGAGCTCTACACTTCTAATTTTGAAATTTTGGAATTTGAAACTGCCTAATATGTAAAAAGTTAGCCTATAAGCTTGAGGAGAATCACCTATTCCACCGCAACTCCATATATTCTTGAATCCATTATAACTATGCTAGGATTAAACAACAAAAAAGGTGACCACATAGAGAACACGAAGGATGTGAAGACCCCATCAAGCTGTATAAGGGAGAGAAAAAATAGGTAAAATAATGTTATGCCCCAATAGAGTATTTATGAGAAATCTGCCCTACTACACCTAAGTTATCCAAACTATGCAAGTTGTATGGTCTACAAACAATTGGAGCATCCAAAGAAGCATCAACTAATGTGATTGCTCTCTTATGGATTGCACCAGCCACTGCCTTTTGTAGAGCAATGGACACACGCTACCTAAAATATGCTACAAAGTATGAGAGTGAGAGTGGTACTCCTTGGGGCCTAACATGATAAGCTCTTGTGCACTTCCTCACAAATATGTTGAACGCCATGTCCATTGCTCCATATAACTCAAAGGCTAGAGGAACAAAGAGGTGACCTCACTGCATGCCCCTATACTTGGAGACCTTACAACCTATTGCTGCACTTGCCACCCATCTAGGGAGTGGGTAATCACTCCCTCCAAAATTGTATATTGCATAGGGTCCATAACCATGAAATCCGCTATGATCATCTTATCATCTCGGACCAAGTATAAGTCTGCCTTGACATGTTTCATTTGCAAAGCATACGAATGCTCCATCCAAGCAAAGTATCCACTCTCTCATGCCATAGTAAACATTATGTCCCTAATAGCATCATGGGTAGCTATCATGTGTCCTCCAAAAGGACATTGTATCATATGGACCGTTGTTGCATCTAATGTAGAACCACACTCACAAGTGAGTAATGAAGATGTAGATGGGTGGACCAAACCTAGGTGAAACATCATTGCTATAGAGAAAGTAGTTGGTGCAAGTCAAAACGTCCTAATGCATGGTCGAGATAGGATCAAAGAGCCTATACCCTTGTTGGAGCAAGAGCAAAGACATGCTTTAGTAGCTTGAGGAATAGACAAGTCAACTAAGAGAGAATGTAGTGTATGCTCACACTATCGCTCCATCAAGGAAGATTGTAAACCTCTAGTCCAATTTGATGATAATAAAGCAAAAGATGGAAAATCCTCTTGTGCTTGTGGGGATAAACTATCTCTTATCGACCACAATAACATCTGGAGAAAATAGGATCCCTCTTCCACCTTTGCCACATAAGTCTCCAAAACCGGTCTATCAACAACCACAAAATGAGAGGAAAGTAGGAGTGCCAAGAGAGCTCAACTACCCAAAAATGCTATAAGTGCCGTCTTCTCCATAGATAACATGCCAATCCTTCCACACAAGATTGGTAGGCCATTTGTCTACATGCCAAATCCCTTTTCACACACTCAAAAGTCCCTAGTGCAATAATATCACCAAAGACTCTCATTATCCTCCTATCAAAGGCTCTCAAACATGATAGGAAGGACGAGGAGGGAGGAACTATACGTATGAGGTAAGTCGGTCAATGAGCAATAGTAGAGGAGAGTACAATAAATGCTAATATGGATCTCCTAGTAATGGAAGGTAATCCACATGGAGAACATTCTCTACAAGGGTAGTGTCTAAGAAGCATATGACAAAATCTTTGGATCTTATTTGCATTCCAAGAATACGTAGTCCATATGTGGATGTGGTAAACCCCTCTAGAAGCTCAAGGTAGGGAGGGATACCTAAAGGGGACCATGCCCTGCACTTTGACACCTTGACTCTCAAGCCTACTAGATGTAGCTTGATAGTCAAGTGGTCAAAGGCCTGCCTAATTTGATCTTTGGGCCCATGATGTGTGTATCATCTACCAAGGAAGGAAATACACAACCTTGCATGGCCAAAATAGTAGATAGGAGAGCTCTAAAGTGAGCCATGGAAAATAAGGGTCCCCCTAAAGGGTCTCCTTGACATGTACCAATAGTTGACTCCAAGATAGTGACTCCCTCTTATGGACAACCCTGTTGATAGTAAAGGGAAGCAAGAGACCTATAAAAAGACCACACAAAAGGAATAATACTCACCAAGGATCTACTAGCCTCCATAAGCTCTCTAAAGATGGATGTCCATGAGACACTATTAAAAGCATTCTCAACATCCACCTATATGACAACCCACTCTGGATGGATATCTAGGAGTGCCATAATGCCTAGAGATATAACCTTACATCCTCCAGGTGTAGCTTCTCCAAATTGATGTGGACTGAAATGCTGTCAAAAGTGAAAATGGTGCTGAAAGACAATGGTCAGACTGACCAAAAGTAAAGGATCTCTCCAATAATAATCAGTCTAATGCACCCATGTTCTTCTCCATTGTGAGATATAGACTAGTATCTAACACCGACTAATCGACGTAGGAATGTCTCCTCTCGCTATTGTTACGGCCACCTGAAACAACTCAATAAAACCACTAGAAATGTCATCTGCCTAAAAGTAATCTCTAAGGTGCTCATAAACTATCCCTAGCAAACCTCTTGAGGAAAACCGATGTGTAGTGCATACAGCTTGTGCAAAAAGTGACCTATCAAAATATAAAGGTTGCTCAAGTTGATAATCTAAAACCTCCAGTGATAGTCCCGCTACTGCCCTAGTATATAATGAGCCTACGGAAAAGATAGTCTCAATGGTTGTACTAGCCATACAGATGATGTTTGTGTTGTTTTACTAAATTTTCTAGTTTGACTCAATATCCTATACCATCCTCATCGAGTGTGCTTTGTGATATTATGTGATGAAAACTAATCGAGTGTGTTGTTTTACTAAATTTTCTAGTTTGACTCAATATCTTATACCGTTCTAATCGAGTGTGCTTGGTGATATCATGTGATGAAAACTGTCTTCTAAAATGTGTAACTTTAACATCTTCTTCCCGACAAAAGACACAATACTCCATTTGAAATCTATAAAATCTAGTAACTATATCTGTATGCCCCAAGTCACACTCTAGTGTAACAAAGACATCCGATTAAACAACGGGAGGTGGATTTGCAACCTACGTCCCCATCCACGTTACTAAGAAGCCTAACGGCTCCGTGTAAGCCCAGCCGGACGAGTGTAATTCCTCTCTAGGTCAGTCACACAGCCAAACTCGCATCGCTATTCTGAAGGACGTGAGTCGAGGGTGTGCGCGGTGACACTCAAATTTCAGGGTTTAGGGTTGAATCTGGTGAATTGGGTACAGAATTGGAGACAGGTCCAATCCTTAGAAACTGTGAATTCTGAACGTTGGAACGCCAGTGCTCAGCACAACTGAACTTCAGCCACGATGTTGCGTATCGTGAAACCGAAGACGAAGCGAGCGAAGCGCATGCTCGAGAAGCGCGCTCCTAAGCTGGTCAGTCTACTAGCAACACTGGAGACAGTGGATTCCAGTCATGTAGTTTCATGTTCAATACAGTGATGAAATTGGCGCTACTTAACTTCTGATTTCTGTGCCGAGTGTGGTGCCTCCGTTTTTTCTTCTATCCCCGGAATGCTCCACTCCTACTTCTCTCCTGTGTTTGTGTGGCCTCGTGAACCTGTATTGTTGGCGTGTGGGGAGGGTAGTGCCCAAATTTCCGAATTTGTAACTCGCTTTAGTATGCACTTACTGTACTCGTGCATTACGCTCGTGCCTGTCCGCTGATTCGAGTTCGAGAATTTTAAGGTTAAAATTCTTACACAGGACGAGAACACCAAGAAATTAATGCTTCTTCAAGGTACGAAAACGAGTAGCGTGATCAAGAGCGTAATTTCTGACATATATCATCTTAAGAAGACCGGTGGCAATGCCGTCAAGTTTTCGAAGAAGAACGACAACGTTCGGCCATTCGAAGGTGGCGGTGAGACCACTTTGGAGTTCCTCTCTGCGAAGACGGATTGCAGTCTGTTTGCGGTGAGTACTGTGTTTGCAAGAGGTTCAGAATAATTATTCTCTTATTGTTGAAGAGCGAAACGATTCTAATGTATGTCTTGGATTTGCAGTTTGGCACGCATTCGAAAAAGCGACCTAACAACTTGGTAATTGGGAGAATGTATGATCACCGAGTTCTAGACATGATTGAGCTTGGAATTGTGAAGTACAAGTCGATCGACGAACTAGGAGGAGGTAGAAAGGCTGCTCCACAGGAAGGTTCGAAGCCTTGCTTTGCATTTCTTGGGGATGCATTTGAGAGTAAACCTGAGCTAGTCCACCTGAAAGAAATGCTCTTGGACTTTTTCCGGGGTGAAGTGGTGGATACTATTAATATCGGAGGCCTGGACAGAGTATTTGTATGTGCTGCCGTTGGTGACAAGGTAATGAGTGAGCATGCTATGCAAAAATATTATTGTCTTGCCTGCCATGCTTGGTCCTCTTCATGAGGCTAGACTGTGATAGGCTAACAGATTACAGTAAAATAGTTTGGAAAGTTGATTGGCGTTACTAGGAAGATAACATGGAATTCTTGGCCAACGTTACATTATGGACCCAGAGTATGTGAAATGCCATGATAGAATACAAAGGCTGCTTAGCTCCTTCTCTGGATTATCTAACAGGATCTTCGTTGTTTTTGACCATAATAATCGAATTCAGGTGGTCTTCAGGCACTGTGGTATCGAGCTAAAAGCGACAGCAGAAAGCAAGTACCCATGCGTCGAACTAGTGGAGGTAGGGCCTTGCTTCGATTTTAGCGTTCGGCGACACAGACAACCCAGCGAGGACCTGCGCAAGGAAGCTTTGAAGATGCCACTGAAGACCGCCAAAAAGAAGGTATAGCCTCCCCTTCTGTGAATTATCTGCTCTTATTAGGGCCATCAGGAACCTTGTTGAGCTCAGTAGCTTCGATTGTTTGTAACACTAAAGCTTATCAGGCCGTTATGTGAACTGGCGGCCAGTTTGAAATATATCTTGCCGACATACGGAATTATTAGACTAGGTTAGTATTGGCAATCGTAAACATGTTCTGTTACGATTGACTCTCTTGGTTGTACTTCTGATTCAGGTGAAGAATGTGAAGGGCGACACACTTCTAGGGAAGGTCGGCAGAATGTATATGCCAAAGCAAGAGGTAATGGGCAGTCTATAACCAGTATTCTTGATTGTCTCTATCCGTCTTGGAAATTGCTTCGACGCTCCAGGAGTCTCTGAAGGGTTTTGAAAGTGAGTCTAAGTCGGGGAGGTCATGTTGATTCATGTATAGGTGGAAGGTATGGCGCTGTCGAAGATGAAGGGATTAAAACGGGAGCGGAGACAGGCTGCAGCAGCAAGAGCAGCAGCAGCTGCAGACACTCCTTCCAAGGGTGACGACACTCCTGCCGTAGCCGAGGGGACTCCGGCCTCTAAAAGAGCACGTGTATAGACAAGGGTGCATTTCGTTCTGATTCAGAACAATCTAAAATTAATGTGGGTGTACCACCGGCTCTTTCAATTATTGTACATTATGCAGAGTTTTTTAGTGAATTCATTATCGTCCTATAGCGTATCTCCTTCTGTGCGCCCCTTCTTCTCGATCTTTTATAGTCCTTTGGCAACATTCTGTAGGGAGTTTTGGATTTTTCCGATCCTTGATCTGTTTTGCAATATCATTGCATGCCCGTCTTGAAGTTGATCAGTTGTTTAGGTCGTTTCTGGCGCGATTTTGTGATGGTTGCTTTCCTGATCTCTAATGGAAGTTAGGGGAATCAGAATGAGTTGAAAGTTTCTGTTTACAGGAGCTTCACTTGATTCAAGTGTTCAAGCAAGATAGTGTGTGAGCTGATAGTTTAACTTCTTAAGTTTTCTTGACTTTAACATTAGACCATAACAACACGGAACCAAAAGGGAGGAGAATGGTATGCCGGCTTAGATTTGATATCTACAAATGCTGCTAAAGTTTCTGTCTATTTCATCTTTTAAATGTTGGCCCACTTGCACTGGCTGATCACCACGTAGAACATGTCTCTTGTCAAAAGACAACCCTTGCCAGAGGTTGTGCCTTGGGGTTCGTTGATTGTTCAGAAAATCCTATGATGTCTCAATTTGGTCGCGGAGATGGCTGTTACTGTCTGCTTGTATAGTAGTCCATGTGCTGATACTTGGGTATGGAGCAGGGTTCTGTCAACTGGTTCTATATTCCATTAGTCAGTAATGCCAGATTTCTGAATTGTTTCTCCGAAATTCAAGCTAATCTTGGACTCGTTTTTTCACTTGATTACTTCTATTCTCTGTCATGAGGAGGGAGTTATTTAATACCGAGGGCTTTTCAGTTTCTTCCATTTTCAAGAGTGGAAAGGCGATGGGATAGCCTCCTCAAACCATCGATCTGAGTCTCCGACATCCTCCTTTGGCGTTCGCTGCTGTCATGTCTTCCAGAACTGGATTCAAAAGTGGGTCGTGCTTTCCATCAGTGTTATGTGTTAGATCAAGTCCTAAGTCCTGCATTTCTTCATATCACCTTGCTTCGGAAGTACATCGGAGCCAATGACTGACATGCTTCTGTTCGCTAAGGTTGGACCATTTTCGTATGTCCTTTGGTATACTTGTTTAATCCGCTTTCGACTTGTGTTGACAATGACAACATCTTTCGAGTGACAGTGCGTGGATATTCTCTATTGCTCAAAATGATCCCCTTTTCTGATGAAAGTTGCTAGTGGTAGATTTGTGGATAGTTCATGTATCTCCGTCCGGATGATGGATCATTACCAACTCCTCGTTCTGTTTGGAGGTAAATTTGGCCTACTGAACGGTGCTTGGACACCATCTGTCTAGAAAACCGTCGTGGTAGTTCTAAACCAACATGCTTAATTTGAGAACCTTAGTTTCCCATTGATGTTCCTCTTAATGGGAATGTCATAGTAATGGTTTTAACGAGTAACCCATGAACCAAAAGTACGGTGTTTGGTTATTTGATCTCTTACACGCGAAATGAGGTGAATCGGTTCAAGTCCATATCACCTCTAACAGCTCAGAAAATGGAATGCTTTAGGTAGAGCAATATACGTCTACTGTCTACTAGTTGTGTTGGATAACCCTGCGCCATGTCAAAGCCCTATCTATCAACTCTCCCTCATCATTTTAAGAGAACCACTCCGCTTTCTCGTAAGTACAAGATTCTCTTTTGTCTGGATAATTATTTGAACTTCCCTTATTGCTGCGATCTAATTTAGAGTTTACATCTAAGGTGGCGATAACATGGCGCCGAAGGGGAAAGAAAGAACACAAGCACCAAAAACTGTAGGCGGAGAAACCGAGCTGCTAACTAATTCCAGCTCTAACTAAAAGGGTGCAATAGTCAAGGTGGAACAGAACCCCAAGCTCACCGTAGAGAAATAAACAGAGTAACCTAAAATGTAATCTATTTTTCAATTGGATGATATAGGCCTTCTTTCTGTCCTAAAAATAATTATTGCAACTTCCCTTATCATTGTGATCTAATGAAGAATCTTGAGTGTAGATTGTGAGAACAAAGCTAAAAGACCAAATAATATACCCCCAAGGAAAAGGGAGTACATATGCATCAAGAAGTGCAGATTGAGAAACCTAGTTGGAGGTTCGAACCTAGTGGGAGTTGGAGACCCAAGTTGCTTGACAGAACAAAGATAACTATCCATTAACATTACTTCTCCTTAGGGAGTGCGCGAGGGCTTATCATGTTAGGCGGCGGGGTACCACTCTCACTCTCATACTTTGTAGCTTACTTTAGACAGCGTGTATCCATTGCTCTACAGAGGGCAGTGGCTGGTGCAATCCATAGGAGAGCAATCACATTAGGTGATGTTTCTTCGGATGCTCCAGTTGTGTGTAGACCGTACGACTTGCATAGCTCGGATATCTTAGGTGCGGTAGGGCAGATTTCTCATACAGACTCTATTGGGGCTTAGCCCCATGTTACCTTTTTTGTCTCTCCCTTGTACGGCTTGATGGGGTCTTCCCATCCTTCATTTTTCCTACGCGGTCGCCTTTTTTCACTTCTCCTTAGAAAAAGTAATTACAAACTAAATACCTTATGTTTTTAGAACCAATTTATGACAATACTTCTGAACAGAAGAGATTTATGAAAAGTGGAGGAGATGTGTTATCATTAAAAACCTAATTTGAGCTAAAAATATAACTCCATTTGGATGGGGTTATACTTTTAAAATCAAATTAGGTGTTATTATATATGCTGATACAGAAATCATGGGATTATTATATATGCTGATACAAAGAGCTAGTTGAACTTCTCCCTTGGCTTACCGAGTTTGCATATTCAACAAAGTTGTGTTGATAAGATCCATGATTTCTGTATCAGCATATATAATGACCCATCAGGATATATAAACCTAATTTGAGCTAAAAAATATAACCCCACCCGAGTTGATAAGATCTATGATTTCTGTACTAGCAGCACTTGATATGGAAATCATGGATCTTATCAACACAACTTTGTTGAATATGCAAACTTGGTAAGCCAAGGGAGAAGTTCAACTAGGAGACCAAAACACAGAACACTCCTCAGAAACACAAGAGCACATTGAAAATAATCCAAAACATACCAACCTTTGTGACAACTAAAATAAAACAACTTAATCTTAATATAGAAGACTTTTGACAAAGTCTTAAATATTTGATTTTTTGGTGTTTTGGATCAATATTGCAAGCCATAGTGTAATGTTGCAAGGACAGGAGAAACCCCAAGAGAAACACAAAATTTCATTCTTAAAAACTCTGATGCTACAAAAGAGTACTTTATTTTTATTATATAGCAAAGAGTATCCACTCAAAGTGAGCTACACACTTGAATCAAATGTATGGATTAGTGACATGTCAGCAAGCTCTATCCTTAGATTAGCTACACAAATTGGTGATATGTTGATCCTTGTCCTATTTGGTTGGTCAAACAAGTTTGCCAACTAGGAATTTCTTGAGGTACCTTTCTATAAGAAACTTAGAACAACATGGGTAAGATACCATGGGAAAGATCTCAATGAGACAAAATCTCTAAGATCTTGGAAAGAGAAAAAGATTCTACTTTTTGAGGCCTAATTTATTTGTTTTTGTCTCCAAAATTGGGTCTAAAATTTTTAGGGTATTTTTGACCTCTGTCTTATTAGTGGAAGTATTTGTTTGGTAATATCTCTATCTCATCTATTTAGATAATCATTATATATAACATCCTTAAAGTTATTACCAAAGCCAATGTTTATCTCTAGATAATCTGTCTAACTAATAATATTATATATAATATCAAGGGGACAATAAACATTTAATGAGGCTATATGGGATCCACTAAATACTGCTACTATTGGCTACAAAGGACATCATGGTGAGATCCAAGAGAACTTAGAACTCATGACTTAGTATTATATATAGTATCAAGGGGACAATAAACATTTAATGAGGCTATCTGGAATCCACTAAATACTGCTATTATTGGCTACAAAGGACATCATGGTGAGATCCAAGAGAACTTAGACTCATGACTTAGTATTTCGTGTGCATTTAATCGGTATGTAAATAACACCTTTCCATCTTTTGTCCTAGAAGAGAGAAGTAGGCGACCGCGTAGGAAAACCGAAGGATGGGAAGACCCATCTTTTGTCCTAGTGGAAAAGAACTAAAAAGCATACCTTAAAACAATAGCATTCTCACCCGCTCCTTTTGTCCAATATGGTCAATCCACATCAAAGTTTATGAGGCTCCAGCAAGTTGAGGCATGAACCGTATCTGTTCATCTATCTATTACAATGGTAAGACTTCTTCTTCGCTAATATGGAGTCATCAATATGGACCTCCTCTGAAATACTTGTTCGATTTCAATGTAGTTCTATAGTTCTATTATCGACAGAACCTCGGTCTTTCGCTGCACTGAGTCAGCTGAGTGATATATTCCGACTACGCTCAATGAACTATTCAGGGTGCCATGCCATATCAACTTTTACCTTTTCTGCTCATGTCAATCATATATTAAAGGTTCGAACCCTTTATATATGTTACTACTGTAGATGGAGTAGCTTGCAATCAGCGCAAAAGAGACCCATATTCATCATGAAGCTGAATGCAAAAAGGACACGAAGAATCAAAGTGTGCGACTGCAAGGAGATACCCAATAGTGCCCACTCATGACCACACGACTTATCTGTGAGGAAGAACATGGATACAATCGTCCCAAGACATTTCATGCATGCAGATACTAAGACATACAACTTGAAAAGAAGTGGATAAATGTAGATGATGATAAAAGCTAATGTGCTCATGTGCGCAATTATGGAAAATATGTGATACATAGAGGCGAACTATATGATGCGAAATGGTGCACTTGAGATGTGGCATGTTAGTGACGATGAGCAGATGACGAGTGCTAAGGAAGACATCAAATTGGTTTGACAAGACTTCATTGGTCATTGCAATCATGCCTGGATGATGAAATGGAGATTCGCTACGTAAACTAGGATCCGGATATTCTGAACATGAGGACATATCCCTACCGTAAATGGCAATATGGAGCATAATTGGAAAGACCAGTCGGGAGACCAAGGTCCTGTTGGTCGGCATGTGTCTGGTAAGAATTGCGTTAGTGCGATACAATCTGCCATGTCTATTTGTACTGTATAAATTTTTATGAAAGTATAGATTGTAGTTTAAAGTCTACTCGAGATACAAAGTTTAAAGTATTTAACTTAAAAAAGAATCTGCTTTGTATATATTTCCCTCTCTAATGTATATGTATGATCTTGTCTTGTGTAAAGTATTACATATATAATATAAACATAAACTTAAAATGAGTAAATTTTAAGTGAGTCAAACTATAATTAAGTAATTTTATTTATACAAAACTGAAATTTGCATTGCAAAAGAGGTCATATTATATTCTAGTCCAAATTTTATATTAATTAATACACCTTAGAAATTTTTGGTTTTTCTTACCACTAGGGTGTTTTCAAATTTCAGACTTTCAGAATTTTAGAGAATCGAATTGGAATCCGCAAAATATTGTATGGGTATTCGTAAGAAAGAATTTAATGAAAACTGAAACGTCCCATAAAAGATTAGGGTTTGAAAAATCAATGATAAAATTAGTGTAAATAAATTTTAATTTTACGTTCCTAGATTATACATGATCACCCATAGTCCGTGAAAAGCTACTTCAATTTCCCATAGAAACATTTATGGCTATGGAGTCCATGTATAAGTTCATAGGGGGTTTCAAAAACTATTTCTATGGGATATTTACGCGAGTAAGTGGGAACCGATAACAATTTTGACGATCACCCATAAGAATTATTTAACCAGAAAATGAAACGGACGTAAAATATTTTACGGGAACTATTATATATATATATATATATATATATATATATATATATATATATATATATATGGTCGTTTCATTTTCTTGGTATCCGGTTACGTGATGAGAGATTAGGCTGTTATTGGCCCAAGAAATTAGGCAGGGCAGGTGGATTGGAATGAATGTGATTAATATCTAGTAATAAATATCATTAGAGGTCAAGGACTAATAAAACATTGATTCCTGGGCAAAAGCAACGTGGCAATTGCACCAGTGTTGTGTAGATTTTGAATTTGGAAACTCTCCTTTGATTTGTAAAGATGTGAAATTTAATTTTTTGACCCACTCCGTCAACTCTCACTTGATCAAACTCCCTCCAAAACCTGGTGATACGGGTGAATCTATCTCACTCCCTCCAGAATGCAAGCAAGGTAGAGGAGATTGCTTTGATGTGGTTTTGTTAGTTCTTAGTTCTTGGAGGTATGAAGTTTCAATAAAAAGTTAATTTTTTTTAGTGTGCAACAACAATTTTGGCAAAATGCATTCATGTGTGGGAGTGGAGAAAAGAAATAAGTGCGCCAGCCTAGGAAATGAAAATTCAAGATTTGAGACCAATGGCTATGGAATGCACTCAACTCCAACCGCTTGACATGGAAGTTCAATTCACATTAGCAAGTTCCCATCCTCTTGTTGAATTGTAGGATCATGCTTCTCATAGTATATCTAATATTGAGCATGCTATAGTTGCTTCCCATCTTGTAGATTAAAATAATCATATTCTCCTCAAAAGTCTAACTGTGCCTTGCATTATCTCATATTAAAATTTTAAGCTCTTCTTGCCATGGCTTCCTCTGGTCCATTGTCTGGCCTTTCTTTTGAAGGTGTCAAAGTGAATAGTAAGAAACCTGTAAAAAAGAGCACCGCATTCAGTTATATGGTTACTTATTTGGTGAAGTTTGAGAGAGGTTTCCCAAAATCTATGATGGAGATAGATTGCAAAAGAAATGTGCTTGATACATGGCTTCTTATAAGTCTGGCCAAACATGGAAAGATAAATGCACATGAGAAGAGCTCATTGAGAAAGAAATCAAGCAAGGATGGAAACCAATTGATGATAAACTAAATCATCAATGTACACATCATTCAAAAATGGATCTTATGATTTGGTTCAAGAGCTAACATTAATCCACCCGCACTAGTATCCTTAAGGGTTGAAAATAGAATTTTGGAGAAGATAGTCATAGAAGAGGATATGGAATCTTGCGTTACATTTGACTTTCCATTTGAGAATTGTGCTAATGAAACATCCACATATGGTTATTGTGGTCCTAGCACGGAGGGGTTTTCAGTTTCTTAGCACCCGAGTCATTTCACTATGTACCATTGTCTCACGGTTCCAAGGAGTATCATGTGTAGGGGCAAGAAGACAAGATGATGAGATCAGATCAAAGGGGCAAGAGGACGAGAGTAGATCAAAATCAGATTTTCATTTCTTTCCATGTCCACCCATTACATTTGAAGATGAAGAACCAATTACAAGGGAAGCTATTAGAGAGAGAGAGAGAGAGACCATGAGGGTGATGGGAAGTGGAACAAGAGACAGGTGAACAAAAGACTGGATTTGTGAAGCAAAGAAAGCCCTCTAAAGGCACAATGCCTCCCTCTTCCCCAAGGTCTCCATTTATGTAAACTAGCACAAAGATACCTTAGTCATCAACGATGTATTTGCCCAAGATCTTTCTAATATGACCAAGTTAATGAGCAATTCTATAGAGGAAAAAGAGAGATGAAAATTGGCAAAAGTAGAAGCTCAAAAGGTGGCCAATATGTAGAAGTTACAGCTCCAAGGCAAAATAGAAAAAGAGATTCATTTTTAGAGTTGGAGAAAATGAGAATTAAAGAGAGGACTTTATTCTCCAAGTTAGAGAAGAAGAGAATTGAAAAAAAAACTTCCATATCCAAAAGATTTCATTCTATGATTTTAGAATTGGCAAAAGCAAAGAAGACACCCAAAGGGATCAAAGGTTTAATGAGTATCATGCTCCATCTAGATACTACTTGATATAGATAGTACTTATGTAGACCTAGATTATTAATAGCCCTATTGACAATTCTAGTAATGATAGCAAGAGTAGTGTGCCCTAGCAAATGCTCAAGGCTAGAATGCATGACCAAAACACATTCATGGTCATTGTCTATTAATATCTCTATTTTACTCAAGGATTTTCCATGTTTTTTTGGTGCATTTTCTATCCTTTGTGAAGTACCTTGATTTACACATTTATACATTATACTTTCAAGCATGTTATGAGTTGGTTGTATTATGGATCTAGATCTGGTTCAACTCTTAGTGATAATCAAAGAGAAGCACTCAAATCAATTGGGTTTTGTGGCAATTTTGCTTTGGTATTAAAAAAAAGGTTTGATGCTGGATTTTCACGATAATCTAGGGATTCCACAGGTTTTATGATAAAGCACATCAATTTGCTAGTTTTGTGGAGGTTTTGTGAGGATATTGCCCCAAAGTGATCAGGTTTCATGCGGGTTTTGTAAGGAGATCATGACAAAGATATTAGGTTTATCCGGTATCATGCAAGTTTTGCAAGGAGATTGCAACAAAGACATCAGGTTTATCCAATATTGCACATGTTTTACAAGGATATCATGATAAAGAGATTAGGGTTTTTTGGTATCATGTGGGTTTTTTTTGGGTTCCATGTATCCATGTGGGGTATCCAAGTGCAAAAGCAAGTTACATATTAACAACTCATACATATCCATAAGTTAGGACAAGTCATAAGAATGGGACAAGAGGTTTCATATTATGAACTATACATGTAGAATTTTGGGACAAGTCAAAATAGACAAAATGTTTTATATTAATGACTCATGCAATGATCCATATTAAAAACTCACATGGAAAAGAGATAAAAAGAGATGTAATCCAATATACATATATATAAATGTGTAAAAGAAGGTCATGGTACCCTTGTGTATAATGGGACTAGTGTTGATGGATATACTCATGAACATAAGAGATATCAAAGAAGGGAGGCGCTATCAAGGAAGGAATGGTGCTATCAAGGGAAGTGTCACTAGATATGGGTGGATGAACTAGAACCTCTTCATGATCTACATCCTTGGTATGAGGTGGGAGATTCTCTTATCTGATTTGCTCTAATGCTTCATCCATGAATTGGCTGAAAGGTCTAGAAATCAAGTAGCTATTGTATCTCCAAAGAAGATCCCACTCCACATCATACATAAGAAGGTCTTGAAATGCCAAGGCTGAGCAATCATTGGGATCCAAACTATACTCTAAGAGCCGACCTAATGTCCATGTGTGGATGAGAAACCCAATGGCTGATCCTATATATCCCCTAAATCTATCCAAAGGAGCTATCAAGAGGTTGCATGAAGATATATGTGAATCCTCTACTTGAGTATAAAAATGAGTAAATGTTGGAAGATGAATAGCACTGAGTGGATGGTTCCTACAATATGATAGGAATGCACTATCTACTATCACTATATCATGCAGCCCTACACCCATAGCTATAAATACACTATAAGGTCTAGCAATATACTCTCTAAAATAGTCATGATATCCATCCATATCATCAAACACATCCATGCGGCAAGCACCCATATGTACATCCTTGGGTAAGAAACTATGGCTCCACATGTGTCTCAACAAATGCTCACAGTCTCACCTCATGCTATCTATCCAAATGAGTACCTCAAAATAACTCACACAATACTCCATGAACTCTCTAACACCAAGATAGGAGATATGTCTAAAATTAATACTTGCTCTAAATGGGACTCATCCACCCTTCTCCACCAATCTAGACGAGTACCTCAAAATAACTCACACAATACTCCATGAACTCTCTAACACCAACATAGGAGATATGTCTAAAATTAATACTTGCTCTAAATGGGACTCATCCACCCTTCTCCACCAATCTAGACTATTGGCCCAAGAGACTACTACTATTGCACATGATGTTTCCCAAACATCCAATATCCAAGACCAAGATCTTCCTCCATTGGTCATGAGCATAAACCAAGCAGGGAATAAACTCTCCCAACTCACCCATCCTCTATCACAACATATATAATCTAGAAATCTCACTGGTGAGTGTCTTTCTCCTCTCTTCTAACCACTCAATCTCTTGGAAATTATGACTAAAAGGAGGTGGAAGAGCAAGATCATCCAAAAGTTGAGGACTCTAAGCTACAATATCTATATTAGATATCATCATATATGGCTCTCCTTTAGGCATTCCATGCAAGTAAGGCTTTGTTTGCACCTATATAGATCTTATCTCTAATCTATGTTCAAGTCGGTCTACTTGAGTCTATCTCCTCAAAAATCATGTTAATCCTCTTTGTCTCAATGGTACTCTCAAAAAAGGCCCTCACATCCTTATAAGCCCTGCTTAAGGATGTCCTTGCCTCAGCCAACTGTGACAACCCGGCAAATATCACTTTTGTGGTAATCGGGTAAGTAAAGTTCGTTCCCGCAAAGATACGAGTCAAAAATGTCCAAATATGAAGTCAAACAGTAACATGTAGTTCTTCTTGGTTATGTCTTTAATCTCTCAGGTAGAAACTACACCCAAAAGAGAGTAACAAACATTGATTCGCAGTCTTGTCACAAATTAACACTCCTTAATCACAACACCTTCAATTCTTTCCAAACAATCTTGATTGTGATGATTCAAGCTCTCCCAAAAACGGCACTTCACTACAAAACGACTTCACCTCAGAATTGTGTTCTACCCTTCCAGTGAAGGCACAACTTCCTCGATCAAAATTGCTTCACATCAACCTTGCACTGCACTCACAAATGCAAAATACTACCAACATTACAATTCCTCTCAGATCTATCAAGGCATTGCTTCGATTGCACTTCACTCAGGATCAAACACACAGAGTGAAGATCAGGGCTGTGGAATCCAACATCCTACAAACACTCTGACTTGCACTTTGAAATTCTTCACACACTCACAAACACAATCACAAAGTTGATACTCGGAATCAAGCTCAAGCGACGAGCACTACTTCACAACACTTTGCTTTATCTATTCTCAGAATTATGAACATTGAACAACATTTCTCTACAAATACCACTCTTAAGTAGTGAAACAATCAACAGTTCTAACAACTATACCGTTCTACAACAACTCTTCTAACTTGCAGATCCAAAATGACCATGCACCCCTTCATATCTGCCTCTTCAAATCTCAAATCGGTTTCTACTCCGATCCGATGTCTACTTCTTCTTCTTTATTCAAACCCGAACACGAAGTAACTTTACTTCATAATATTCTGTCCTCAAGTTTCACAACTCCCAATTCCTCCACTAATTCTAACACTTCTCCTTCTTGATCTGCAATTCCTATCATAATTAAGCCTTCTACATCTCTATCTCCCGACCCACTCTTCTCTAAGGTGTCAAATGTCAAATCCAAAGACATATGCACTCCTATCTCTCTTACTTTGGGTCTAACTACTATCAATTCCTTTACTAATTCTATTGTATTATCGTCAAGAATTGTAATTGAAAGCATGAATACACTATCTACACCTTCAATTTGTAACCCATTTTCCCCTAATCACTCATGTAACTGACCCAAAGACACTTACTGTCTGATCTTGCACTTTAGGTTTATTCACTACTGCTACTTCTCCTTCAATTCATGTTCCATCTTCAATCAGAACTGAAATTGAAATCATGGGTATCCTAACTATCTTCTTTCACTACTCTAACTTCCTTTGATGCTTCTTGCAAGATGTAATACTCCGAGGACAAGAGAAGAGAGAAAACACAAATTGCACACTCAAACATTCGATGCCCCAAGGGAGCACCTTCTCTTTATTATATAGACAAAGAGGATCTCCTCCAAGGAAGCTCCACCATAGGATTTAGGACACAGATAGGTGACATGTCAAAAAGCTCCACCCTTGGATTACTTACTCGGATGGGTGACCTGTCTGGTCTAGGTCCTATCTGGTTGGTCAAACGAGCTTTGATCAGAGGGAATCTTTTAGGGAATCTTCCTGTAGGAATCTCAGAATCACATGAGTAAGGTACCATTGGAAAGCTCTCGACAAGACAAACCAGGAGGAGGGAAGGCTAGCCTTTCCTCTGTTTGGGGGGGGGGGGGAATCTGTACATTTTTGAGGCCTAATTCATCCGTTTAGGCCTCCAAAATTGCCTTCAAAGATTTTAGGCATATTTCGGTTCCTACTCTATTTGTAGAAGTCCCCCTTTTGGTGATACCTCTTTCTGATCTGTTTAGTCCATCATGTGTAACATCCTTCCAGATGTTACCAAACCAATTCTCACCTTTAAATCATATGTCTAGCTATTGGTTCTAAGGTTCTCAAGTCTATTTCGGTTTCTGCCCTATTAGTAGAAGTACTCTTTTGGTGATACTTCTATCTGATCTATTTTGACCATCATGTATAACATCATTCTAGATGTTACCAAACCAAATTTCACATCTAGATCATATGGCTAACCCTTGGTATTATAGACCTCCATCCTTTTAAGACGCAACGTCCTCATTGTGCAATTGTTGCTCAAATGCTTGCACCAACACCGGTGCATGTGCCAAATTGGCAGCGGGTTCCCAGGTTGCTTCATAGAGGGGGTAACCTTTCCATTGTACTAGATATTCCACCTGCGGATGGCAAGTACCATGCATGCGCTTTTGGAGAATCCGCTCCACTTCATATTCCTCTATGCCATCAATGACTATTGGACAAGGTCAAATGTCCTGTGTGGAAGTACCTTGGCCTGATCGGGGAGCATATCTGCGTAATAGGGAGACATGGAACACTGGATGGATCTTCATGTGTGGTGGTAGCTCAAGGTGATAGGCCACAGCGCCGATGCAACAAAGAATCAAGAAAGGCCCAATAAAATGAGGTCTGAGCTTACGAGATCCAACTAATGTGAGGTTGGTTGTCGATAGCCACACTTGATCCCCAACATTGAACTCCATGTGCCTACGGTGTGCATCAACATACTGCTTTTGTCGATTTTTCACAATTTGTAACCTGTGCTTGGCGCTCTCCACACCTTGTTGGATTCTAGAAACAAATGTGTTGACTGCATCAACCTTGGTAGTCACTGGACGGATCTTCATCAAGCTAGAAGGTGTGAAGGGATGCTCACCATACATGAGGAAGAACGGAGTGACTTGGGTAGAGGCATTCATTGAATTGTTGTAAGCAAATTCCACCAACGGTAGTAGGGTGTCCCACCTCTCTTGCTCTTCTAAGGTGAAGCCGCGTAACATGTCTTCAATCGTGCGATTAGCCCCCTCTGTTTGGCCATCTGTTTGTGGGTGGTAAGCTGTAGACATGGCCAACTTGGTTTTGAAGAACCCAAAGAGTGTTCGCCAAAACAAACTGGTGAATTGGGTGCCTCTATCGGTGATGAGTACTCTAGACAAGCCATGGTGAGCAAAGACTGCATCTAAGTATAGTTGAGCTAGTTGTGGAGCGGTCACCTCCTTGGTGGTAGGGCATACATGAATCATTTTGCTGAGCCGGTCCACAAAGACCACAATGGAGTCAAACCCTGAGGTGGTCTTGGGTAATTCACAGACGAGATCCATACTCACTTGTTCCCAACGTTGGGTAGGAGTGGGAAGAGGTTGAAGGAGCCCTGCAAGAGCTTGATTAGAAGCTTTGTTCTGTTGACAAAGTAGACAACTACGCACATAGTCCATCACGTCGTTGCTCATCTTGGGCCAATAGTAATGGCGCTTGACTGCCTCCAAGGTCTTGTCCACTCTGACATGAGCTGCAATGGCCGAATCATGACATTCTGCTAGAATGGTGGTGCGTAATTCTGGGACATTTGGGATCCACAATCGGCCTTCCTAAAAGGTGAGTCCTTGGGTGCTGGTGACACCTTTGGATGATTGCGCTTCTACAATCTATGGATCAGTTTTTGTAGCAGCTAGAATCTCTTGCCAGAATTCAGGGTTAATCTTAACCTCTGCCGCCAAGTTGTTGGCTATTGGCATGCGGGTGAATGCATATGCAAGTTGCTTCTTACCTTCCACGTAGGTGATTGTCATGTTGAAGCGTTGTCGCCACTCTGCCCATCGAATTTGGCGATGAGATAGATCCTTCTGCGTCTCGAGGTAGACTAGAGGTTTGTGGTCTGTCTCTACTACAAATGCCTTCTCGTCCAAGTAGTGCTTCCAATGCTTGGTTGCTAGAACGATGGCCAGCTCTTCTCATTCTGTGGTGTGGTAGTTGCGCTCTGCCGGTAACAACTTTCGAGAGAAATATGCAATTGGATGCCATCCGTCATGCCACTCTTGTTGTAGGACTGCTCCTATTGCTACGCCTGATGCATTCGTAGCCAACTTGATTGGACGTTTTGGGTCATACCACTTCAAGATTGGTGCATGTAGCAAGGCGGCCTTCAATTCTTGAAAGGCCAACTCTTGTGCAGTTCCCCATGTCCACTTCTTCCCCTTGCCAAGTAGTGCCGTTAAAGGCTATGCAACCTTGGAGAAGTCCTTGACAAATCTACGATAGAATCCCGTCAACCCCAAGAAGCTCTTAAGTTGAGTCTGATCTTCTGGGGCACTCCATTTTTGAATGACCTCTATTTTATCTGTCAATACTTGAATGCCCTTTGCACTTACTCTATGCCCTAAGTAGTCTACTTCAGACTTGCCAAACTCACACTTTGAGATTTTGGCGTACAACTGATTCTGTCTTAGAATCCGGAGGACCTCTCGTAGATGTTGTTTGTGTTCTATCATCGTGCTACTATATACTAAGATATCATCCAAGAAGACGATAATAGACTTATCCAAGTATGGACGAAATATGTCATTCATTAGGCTCATGAAAGTGGCAGGCGCATTGGTGAGGCCAAAAGGCATCACAAGATACTCAAAGTGGCCATACCTGGTTTGAAAGGCAATTTTGTACACATCCTCCTCTGCAATTTGGATTTGATTGTAACCGCTCCGCAAGTCCAGTTTGGTGAAGTATCTTGCCCCATGGAGTTGATCAAAAAGGTCATCCATGCGAGGTAAGGGGTATTTGTTCTTCACTGTTTGCTGATTGAGACCCCGATAGTCAATGCACATGTGCATTGTACCATCCTTCTTCTTCACAAACAAGACAGGGGCCCCATATGGTGATACGCTAGGTTGGATGAACCCTTTCTGTAGCATCTCCTCAATTTGAGTCTTACACTCCTCCAACTCATGAGGTGATAGGCAATATGGGGCCTTACAAGGAGGTGTCTTCCTCGGGAGTGTCTCTATTTTGTGATCTACTCGCCTTTTAGGTGGTAATCCTGAGGGTAGATCATCGGGAAAGACATCTTGAAACTCATCCACCACATCCTTCAATTTTCAGGAATTTGTCCAACAAGTTGTGCACTCTGGACTTCTCTTATTAGACCCAGAAAACATCTATCGGTCTTACAGACAGTTGTCGTCCCTACGACATATAGAGGCAGTTTCTGCCTGTGTGATTTTTCTTTAACCCCAATGATTGACCATTGGTGGGTTCTCACTACTTTCTTCCTCCAATCCACCATTGGGTTGTACTGCTCCATCCATGGCATGCCTAAAATTGCATCATAACGGGCTAACTGTATCACTCGCCACTCAATTGCTTCCTGATATTCTCCTACAGAGAGGGTTACCCGTCTAGGTAATGATTCAATCCTCTCTGTTTGCCCATTTGGTAACTCTACTTCTTCACTTCCATCTCTCTCTAGATCCATTCCCAAGCTTATTGCAACACAGCGAGACAAGAAATTCTCTGTTGCTCCCGGATCTATTAATACTCTCACTTGATTACCTTCTAGGATTCCATTCACGACAATCAATTGTGAGGTTGCCTTTCGGGATCTTTGCGCATTATTCTTCTTCCTTCCCTTGCTTCTCTGCTTCCTTATTGAGCCAGTAAGGCCGCGAGGTACATTTACTGGCGATCTTTGTTTTCCGAAGTGGTTTCCACCTCCTCCTCTTCAATGTGCCTCTCCATGTTGTTCAAAGATCGCCTGTACGAAGGCCGAGGGCCTCTAGGGAAACGAGTGCGACAATTGGTAGATATGTGCCCAATACGGCCACAATTGTAACAACGGTGTTGTTCTCCTCGAGTCCTTTCTCCTCGTGGGACTCCATCTCTTTGTTCTTCTACCCGTCCCCGCTCTCCTTGAAGCGGCTGTGCTCCTCGATCCTGGAATCGAAGGTAACCCAATTCCATCGGTACTGGTCTACCCATGTGTGGCATTCTGCCCGATAATGTTGAGGTGGAACTACTCCTTCACCTCCACCTAATGCTCCAGCTATTCTCTACGCACAAGCAATAGCTTCAAATACCGTGCGAGGGTTTTGCACCATGACTTCTTGGCAAATCCGCTCTTTCAACCCTCGTTTGAAATTGTCGAGAGCCTCTGCTGGACTCATGTTGGTAATTGCGACTTGTAGATCCAGAAATGCCTCCACATACTCTTGTACGCTATTCTTCTGTCTCAATCCCCATAGTCGGGTTCGAGCCATCTGCACAGAATCCACCGATTGGAAATTCTTGAGCAGTCCTTCTTGCATTGCTGTCCATGTGACCTCCCTTCTCTCTGCCAGCATGGATTGTTCCCAAGCATCATACCATGTGAGGGCTTTATCGGTCAAGTACCCACATGCAAACACGCCTGCAACATGCTCTGTGATCTCTGTTGAGAACAATCGAAAATATCGATTCATTCTCGAGATCCAATTCTCCACTACTCCCATCGTACGCTGCCCCTTGTAAGGCTCGATGTTGCAGGTCTTCTTCATCCGGAGTAGCAATGTGGCTTCATCGTTGATAGGGTTTGTAGGCAAGGGTGCCTCTCCAAGTACTTCAGTTGCAGGTACTGGGTTTTGAGACGGCTCTTCTTCTTGCATGGCTTGATCGTTCCTGAGGATCTGCACTTGACTTTGCAATGTCTCCATGGTCATTTTAATCTCTCGAAATTCATTCAACATCCCTTGCATTCCTTGCACCAGCTCTTGCAACTACGGATCCATGGTTCCTGCAACATCCAATTGCTAACGTCTACTTCAATATAGAGTCAATATAATCACTCTGGAAGGCGCACGAACTATCGGAACTACCATTGGGACCTCTGAAGCTATCACTCGTTGATAATACTCCTCACCAAAATTCCTAACCACAAAATCTCTAAACATCAATTTCGGCCTCACTACATAACGGATTTCTACTTGAGTGTTGAAAGGGAGAGGATTTGGGACATTCATATCCATATTATCATAATAGAATGTAGATTGTCAAATCCCACTCTCTGTCATATATCACCACAGGTAGAATCACCGGGTTTGGTGAGTTCATCCTCTGTCCATGAATTCCGCACCAAAGTGATAAACTAGCGATACTCTCATCTGCTCACGCTAGATGTACATAACCTTGATATGGAATGGGTTTGAGAATGGAAAGCTAGGTGCGGGAAATTGTCCCCCCGGCGCATCCATCCCATCCGCTCTCTAAAGTCCTTCCTAAGTCTAGCGATTACTCTATGTTCTCTACCTCAAATTACTCAATTTCAGTAGTTCATGCTATTCCAAGAGGGGTGATCCACTCTCTTGGACTAGAACACTCGCTTGATACCATTGTAATACTCCGAGGACAAGAGAAGAGAGAAAACACAAATTGCACACTCAAACATTCGATGCCCCAAGGGAGCACCTTCTCTTTATTATATAGACAAAGAGGATCTCCTCCAAGGAAGCTCCACCATAGGATTAGGGACACAGATAGGTGACATGTCAGAAAGCTCCACCCTTGGATTACTTACTCGGATGGGTGACCTGTCTGGTCTAGGTCCTATCTGGTTGGTCAAACGAGCTTTGACCGGAGGGAATCTTTTAGGGAATCTTCCTGTAGGAATCTCAGAATCACATGAGTAAGGTACCATTGGAAAGCTCTCGACGAGACAAACCAGGGGGGAGGGAAGGGCAGTCTTTCCTCTTGTGGGGGGGGGGGGGAATCTGCACATTTTTGAGGCCTAATTCATCCGTTTAGGCCTCCAAAATTGCCTTCAAAGATTTCAGGCAGATTTCGATTCCTACTCTATTTGTAGAAGTCCCCCTTTTGGTGATACCTCTTTCTGATCTGTTTAGTCCATCATGTGTAACATCCTTCCAGATGTTACCAAACCAATTCTCACCTTTAAATCATATGTCTAGCTATTGGTTTTAAGGTTCTCAAGTCTATTTCGGTTTCTGCCCTATTAGTAGAAGTACTCTTTTGGTGATACTTCTATCTGATCTATTTTGACCATCATGTATAACATCATTCTAGATGTTACCAAACCAAATTTCACATCTAGATCATATGGCTAACCCTTGGTATTACACAAGATTCCCAAAATCATCTTCACTACACTCCGAGGTCCGACTTCCTCAGATTTAGTCGGTCATCTTAGTCTTGAGGTGAAGTCTTTAGACCCAAAATCTGAAGTTACAAGTCCGAAGTACAAAGTCCAAAGTCACATTGACCCGAAGATACCAAACTACTCTTCACATCTACTCCCGAAACTTCAAATGCTTGTAACTTCTTCTAGATACCTCCAAACTTTGCGATTTTGGTGGAAACAAAAAGCCCTGAACAAGACGCTTTCAACAAGATATAGCACGCTTGATTTGGACTTATGTGCATTGAGATATGGCCCCCGCAAGAATCCTGACTTACAACTTCTATTTCTCTTTCGGGTTTGCCCTCTTTCAACGTCTGATCTGAGTTTTTTTCCTCCTTTGACACGAAGTAAACTTCTTTGGGTTTGATCCAATTCGAGTTCTTTTTCCTCTAAGACAAAGTCGACTCTCTTGAGCTTGATCAAAACACACGCTTCCACTCATTTCTTCTCCATTTAGTTTCAATTTGGTTTCAGCAAGGCACTTTTTCTTCAAAACTCGTCCAAAATGAAAAATGTTGGTATCACACCAACTCAACCCAAGATCTCTCCAACTCAACTTGGGTACTATCCATGGGAGAGTTTGAGCTCTTGGCAATATTTTTGTATCTGCAACCTATAATCCTCTACCGCTATTTGTCTCCCAGCCTTGAGGTCATCAAATTCACTCATCAAACAATCTCTCACCAAAGTCAAATATAAACTCTCTCTCTCAATCTACTCTTGGCCTCTCCAACTCCTCCTTCCTCTCCTCCAAGTCTCCCAAAGAATGCTCTCTCTTGTTGAGTACTCTCTCCTTTAGGCATTCAATTGGCACTCTCTTTCCACAAGGGTTGACTCTCTCTTCACAAAGGCATTTTTTCCCTCAGCAAGAGCTCTCTCTCCCTCCTCCAAGTCCTTCTCCACTTCTTGAGCCAATTGCTATCTCTCACTAGAGTATGTAACTCTAGCACTAGCATCCAAAATCACATCTATATCACTCTCTCTCTCCACTCTCTAGTGCTACATGTAGGTGGTGGTACATTTCATAGGGGTACAAGTAACTCTAGAGGAATCCTCTCATTGCAGCAAGAATGCCTCTCTAGGTGTCAATAGAGCATCCTCTCCATCCACTACATGAGACTCTACCAACATGAGCTAGACCTCATGCTCCTTGGACTCCATCTCCTTAGCTTACCAAATCCTCTCTTCTTGCTTGAGTATAAATGATGAAGAAGGGAATGAAGAAGGAAGCTCATCCATCCATATAGGAGAAGGAGGAGGTAAGGTAGAGTGCTACTGCAAGGATAATGTAAAAGATCCCTTGCCTCCTTTCTCTCTCTTTGGTAACATTATCTGCATATACATAGCTTGATAAGGATACATGATACTTTCATTCATGAACTCAAGAAAGAATTCAAGTGAATCCAAAGCAATACTCTATATCACTTATTCATTTCTATACCATGGTACATGGAGAGAGATGAAATGGTGTGTTTCTAAGAAACATGCCTACTAATTGACTCTCATTCATGCTCCTCATCTTGACTCTTGTCCTTGGCTCTCTCATCATGAAGATATGTTCCCTTTTGGACTATGGTGTCATAATCTGCTCTCTCTTATCTAGGAATCCACTCTGCATGAACACATGAGTGAGAAATTGACTTACAAAATGTCACCTTGTATCTCCATCCATCCAACCAATGAATCTATTTATGTAAGTAGACCATCTTTGCATTAATTGCTTGGAGCATGAGTTCCACCCAATCATAATCCTCTCTTGCTTGTTGCAAGTGTACCCTAGACCTCTCCACCTTCCACTTCACCATAAGTGCCCATGCACCACCTTTGGCTGGCATGTAGGGACAAGGAGAGTAGCAATCATATGGAAAAATAGCCTTCATATAAGATAAATGCACTATCATGCCATGCACCTTCTTATTGTAAGACCTTGTATAGAAAACCAATCCTGCACAAGAGAGTAAGGAACATACCTCCTCCTTCCACTCCCAAGTGGCAATGCAATAGCTGCTCAAATCATCTCAAGAGTTAAAATGATTGGCCTACCACTCATTATACCTATATGTGTAGTGGCATCCCATGTCCTCACAATCCTAGTGTAGGAAAAACTCTGCATGTGAAACACAAGAGAAACAAAATGAGGCATGTTAATCATACATAGGAGGAAATAGATTTTGGCCGGGTTTTGCAAGATTGTTTCCAGGGTTTCATTAAGGTGTAGAGTTTTTCTAGGGTTTTGTGGAAGGGTTAGGAGTTCGGAGAAGGTTAGAAGTTCTGCTAGGGATTTGTAGAAGTATAGAGGTTTTGTTAGGGTTTGGTGGAAGTAAGGGGTTTTGCGGTAGTAGAGAGGTTTTGCTAGAGATTTTGGTGGGTTTTGTAAGAATCATGAAAATATCACCAAAGTTTTGCAAAATCAAGAAGTTGAGTTTGAACATTTTACATAAATCCAAGATGTCAATGAGGTCTTGGAGAGGTTTTGTGGAAATCAAGAGGGTGTAGTACAAGTTTTGGAACAAAATGACCAGGGTTTAGGGAGGTGGGGTTTAAGGATGAAATTTTTTTTGAAAACCAATTTGCTAGTTGAAATGTGAATTTAAATAAATAAGAGTACTTACAAGGAGCATGGATAAACATAATACCATTAGCTAGATATACTATCTTGAAGTGGATGTTATATATGATGGTCTAAGTAGATCAGATAGAGTTGTCACCAAAAGAGTACTTCCATTGATAGTGCAAAGGAAAAAAATACATTGAAAACTTTAGAGCCAATTTTGAAGGCCTAAATGGATAAAGCCTTGTGTTTTTCTTGTGTGTCTTCTCTTTTTTTTCTCTTTGAGTTTCTCATATCATTGGAACATTACAATGGTATCAGAGTAGGTGTTTTAATCCAAGTGAGTGGATCACCCCTCTTGGAGGAACATGTGCTATTGAGATTGAGTAATTTCAAGGGGAGAAAAAGAGTGCAATTGATAGATTGGGGGTGTTTTAGAGAAAGGATGGGATGGACACGTTTGGAGGACAATTTCTTGCACCTCACTTTCTATTCTTGAATCCATTCTAAATCAATATTTATGTACATCTAGCTTGAGCAAGTGAGAGTATATCTTGTTTACCATTTTGAAGTAGAGTTCATGGACACAATAATAAATTCACCAAACTTGATGATTCTACCCATGGTGAGAGTGGAATTTGACAAAAAAATTTTTTATGATGCAATGGATCTAAATATAACAAATCTTCTCCCTTTCAACACTCAAGTAGAAATTTAATTTTGTGATTAGACCAAAAGTGATGTTTAGGGATTTTGTAATCCACAAGTTTGGTGAAGAATATCATCAATGAGTGATAGCTTCTGAGGTCCCAATATTAATCCCAATTTTCCATAATTTTTCTTGAGTGATCATATTATCTCCCTATTGAAGTAGGAAGTAGTGATTAAGCTTTGCCTTGTGTACAAATCATCGAGCCGTTGTTGCAAGATCTAATGCAAGAAATGCAAGGGATATTGAATAAATTTTGAGAGATCAAGATGACAATGGAGGTATTTTAAAGTCAAGTACATACTTTTAGGAATGATCATGCAATGCAAGAAGGGGAATCATCCTAAAACTCAAAACAATAGCCAAAGTACTTGGAGGGTCACTCATACCAATGACACCAACCTTGATCAACAATGAAGCCATATTGTTACTACGGATGAAGAAGATATGCAACATCAAACCTTACAAGGGATAACGTTCCATAGGAGTAATTGAAAACTAGATCTCAAGGATAAATTGATACTTTCAATTATTCACAATTGAGATCACCGATCAGTCCACAAATGTATTTTCATATGGGTACTTGATTGTAGCAATATGGAGTTTACATACAAGTTAGTTGAGACTAAAAAAGTAGCAAATATTACAAATTAGCAAAGAATTATAAGAATATTCTAGAAGCATCTAAGAAGCTTCTTGGTACCTTCCAAATATTGAGTAATGTGTATGCCAAGTAGCAACCTCTAAGAGAAAGCTTCTTGGGAAGCTTCTTGACTAGTTTAGCTTGCATGCCAAGTAGGTGGCTTCTAGAAGGAAATTTCTAGGGAAGTTTTCCAACTAGCTTAGCTTGCATGCCAAGTAGACAACTTCTAGAAGGAGGTTTCTCAAGAAGCATCTTGCTTAACATAACTTGCACTCTAAGAAGACATCTTTTAAGAATCTTCTTGAGAAGCTTTTTAAAAGCATTGTATGTTCCTTATAAATACCAAAGCCTAAGCTCATGCTATGCATTTGGATTTTCCCTCATTCATGAGTCCAAATATGATCTATACATGGATGGAGGAGCTGGCATTGATGGAGATTGATGTTGTCCAATGGAAACGACTTGACACTATAGATAAGGTGTAAAAGACCGATGAGAGAAATAGGAGAATGGAAGATTGGAATGAAAGATCACATTGAGAATCTTGAATGAGGGAAACTCCAAATGCCTAGCATGAGCTTGGGCTTTGGTATTTATAGGAAACATACAAGGTTCTTGAGAAGCTTTTCAAGAAGTTTCCTAAAAGTTGCTTTCTTAGAGTGCAAGCCAAGCTAATTGGGAAGCTTCCCAAGAAACCGCCTACTTGGCAAGCAAGCTAAGCTAGTTGGGAAGCTTCCCAAGAAATTTACTTTTAGGAGCCAACTACTTGGTGTGCAAGCTAAGCTAGCCAAGAAGCTTCCCAAGAAACTTCTTTCTAGAAGTTACCGCGTGGCATGCACATTATCCAATACTTGGAAGGTACCAAGTAACTTCCTAGATATTTCTAGAATATTCTTATAATTCTTGTTTAATTTGGCCTATTTACTACTTCATTAGTCTTGACTAACTCATTAGTAAACTCCATATTTTTACATCAATAAACCCATACCGCTAGTTTGTGATGTCCTCATCACCATGGAAGTTTCAAACTCTTGGATGGCAATTTGTGCATTTTAGAGATGAGAAAGAGACTCCTAAGTGATATCATGAAAGGGATAACCTTTCCAAAGAACTTTATACTACATATGTTATTGACAATCACGTTGGATGTGGTGATGTGCAAGGATACACTCAACTTCATACTCCTCATGATCATTGATAGGGTTAGGAGGAAGAGGAGGTTGGACACAAGAAGACATGAAGATAGATTAGAAAAAAGGGTTTCAACTTGGAAATATGAAAGACAGGGTTGATTTGCATATGACAAGACAAGGCAAATAGATAAGCAACTAGATTGACTTGGATGACATCAAATGGACCTATCCATTTAGGAGCAAGTTTATGGACTTGGGTATCAAGTGGGAGGGGTAGGTTACTAGAAGAAAGAATGACCTTATCACTGAGTTGAAAAGGTGAGATCACTATGATGTTGGTTCACGTATTGTTTTTGATAATTTTGAGCAAGAAGGAGATGAGATTTAGCTTGTTGTAGAGATTGGGATATTATGGTCAAGAAGGTGGAAGTTATGAGGGACATGAGATGGAGGAGGAGTAAGAAAAGAATCTGGAACAAGTGGATCTTGGCCAAAATTAAGGAATATGGGAGAGAATCCGATGCTTACATTTTTGGAAGTATTGTAGACAAACTCAACAACTGCAAGACATTCATCCCAATTGGTATGATGAATGTTGACTAAGGCATAAAGAATATTATCCAAGGTATGATTTTCATGTTTGGTTTGTCCATCAGTTTGAGGATGATAGGCCATGTACAAAGAAAACTTGAAAGAATGCTTGCTAATTTTTTTGGGTGAATTGAGGATCACAGTTAGAGATGAGTACACGAGGCATTCTATGATGCTTGAAGATATTGTCAAAGGAGATATAGGCCAATGTTGGAGCATCCATTGCATAAAGGTTGGTGCCAAATGGATTTGCTTACTCAAATTATCCAGAAACACCCAATTGTTATGTGACCTTGCTTTGTCTTGGGCAAGGAGGTGATGAGATCTAAGTTCACGTGTTCCTATCAAGCATATGAGATGGGAAGTGGTTGAAGGAGTCCAATCAATTTCTAGTTGCTAGAAGAGTTACATTGGAAACTCTCACAAGATAGGATAAACTCTCAAACATCTTGTGCCATGTTGGGCCACCACCATTGGCATTGTAGGGTACCCAAGAACCTGGCCACACCCATGTGACCAACAATTGGTAAGTCATGGGCTTCTTGAAGGCACGCTAGTCATAGATCTCCCTCGACTAGAACATAGATCTAATTTTCATAGAATAGAAGGCCATCCTTAAAAGAGAAGGTGTCGTATTCCTTGTCATGTGTTGAAAGATGACCTTGTACCATTTGAAAGAAAGGGTCTTGTCATAAAGCTATCCTAAACTCAATTTGGACTTTTGAGTTGACTAACACTATCATAATTGCCACCGTGAAAAGAGGTAGAGACTTCAAATCAGGTCATCATGATAGGGCATCAAGGATCACATGGAAGCTACTGGGTTTGTACTCAAGTTTCAAGTCAAACAACTATAGTTGTTCTTTCTATCTATGTTATTGACTCTTCATGTGCTCCAAATGTAAGGTTTACAACAAGGATTTGTGATTGGTTTGCATGATCACTTGTTTCTCCAAGAGATAATGCCTCCATACCTTGGTTGCATAAACCATTGCTAAGTTTTTTCAATCTCAAGTAGAGTAATTCCTTTCTATAGTGTGTTTAGTTGGTGAGACACAAAGGCAATGGGATGTACTCCATCTAGAAATTCTTGTTGCAACACAACTTCAATAGCAAAGTTAGAAGCATCAAAATCAACCATAGACGGTAGTTGAGGATCATATAGTTGAAGAAGAAGTCTTGAAGACATCATATGTTTTAGCTTCTAGAATACTTTTATGTGCTTGGTGGTCCATTGAAAGCTTGAGGTCTTCTCCAAGAGGTTGGTCAATGGTGTGGCCACATGAGCATAATAGTGGAAGAATTGTTGGTAAAAGATTACCAGTCCATTAAATGCCAACACTTTTATGGCATCCTTTGAAGTAGGCCAATCAAGAATGGCCTTGATTTTCTCCTTTTCCATCTTGATCTCCTCTCATAAGATCTTATGACCCAAGAAGGTAACTTCCTTATGCCAAAAGTACACTTTGACTTTCTGCAATAAAACTTCCATTGACATAGTTGTTGTAGGACTTCTTGAATATGATTTGCATATTTTACATCCATCTTGCTATAGGTTATGATATCATCCAAGAACACACCACATATTGATCCAATAGTCCATCCAACACTCAATGTTTCTGATCCATGCAGAATGTTGTAGCATTAGTGAGCCCAAAGGTAAAACTCTCTATTCAAAATGCTCATACCTTGTGCAAAAGGTAGTCTTTTGCACATCCTCTTTATCAATGGGAATCTACCAATAACCACTTTGGAGACCTAACTTGGAGAAGTACCATGCTCCACTCAATTGATCAAGCAAGTCATCAATTTGAGACAAGAGATAGGCATTCTTTATTGTTTGTTTATTGAGGCCACGCTTATCAATATAGAAGTGAAGTCCTCCATCCTTCTTTTGAACAAATAGTATTGGTGCTCCTAAAGAAGATGTACTATGTCATATGAAATCCTTCTCTAAAAACTCTGTCAATGTTATTCAAAGCTTATCTAACTCCTTTGGTGAGAGCTAATAGATTGGTCTACTCATTGGAGTACTTCTTGGCAATAACTCAACCTTGAAGGGCATACCATGATCAAAGGGTAATCCCTTTGGTAGATCATCTAGATACACATATGCAAACTCTTAAACTATTTGATTAAACCATTGCTTGATGAGGCTTTTGGCACTCATTGATTCTCCATGCACAATTGGCTTGACCTACGCCATGAAAATAGACTTATCTTCCTCCAAAGCTTGCTCTATGGTTGCTTTATTGAAAAACTTCCCATCTTGAGATTGATTAGTTTTAGGTGTCTTACTCAAATGTGCTAAACAACCTAATGAGAAATTACTACCTTGATGTTTGTGGTACACACATTTATTGTTTTTGATGAGAAGAAGAAGTGTATTTTTGAAGCTAAATTGAAGTCTAATGAAGAGGAAAAGAGAAGAACCATATGAGCGGAGTAGACCCAAAGAAATCAACTTTGTGTTAAAGGAAGGACTCAGATTGGACGTACGGGGTGGTAGATCCAAAGTGAGGTTACTTTGCATTGGGATGATCATCTTGATCCAATGGAATTGTAACAACTTTTCCTTGGGCCTAGCAAATCAAGAAGGTATGTGTAAAGAAAGTGGCTACTTTGGGAGGAAGAAAGTTGAGAATGACAAGATACAAACATGCTGAATCTATGAGTGTCAATTGCAAATTGACTAAAGAATGGCTATGCAAGGGAACACTATAAGATTAAGATTTCATCAAGGAATTTCCAAAATGTCACGACAATATCCTATGCCTCTCAATAGTTGTCCTAAAGGAGTTAGAATCTTGGGCCCAAGCAAGGGTTTGATCTTTCAAAGACAAAGGATTAGAATACAAACAATACCAGGAAAGGGTAGTAACCAGAGTCCTTCACTTGCAGTGAGGAGTCTAGCAATTTGGAGATTAGATTTAATGGTGAGGATCAAAGTCTTGAGTAGTCATCGGATCACATTTTTGGCATGGAACTAGAATCAAAGTTTTCCAAGATTCATAGCAGAAATAGTTGCCAATAATTGTGAAGATGGTCCCAAGATAGAAGGAAATAGAGGAAATCTGGCTCAATGGACTAAGTCAGATTGGAGATTACTCTTGGGTAGAAAAGCAAGAGAAGTAGGAGGAGTTACCTTCTATCAAAAGTGTGATTTTTTGGAGGAGAATGCAAAGGTGAGGAATTCTTTTAGTGCTCCTTGTACTAAGAATGGGTACAAGGTGGATAGTTATAAAGAACCAATAAGGTGAGGTATAGTTGGGGCTCTGATGGCAATGCTTAAGCCATAGCAAACTACCTATGTAATGAACCAATAGGTAATATTCTTTCACCAGATGTTTGTAGGGAAAAAGGTGAATTGGGCAAAGTGCTTTCACCAAAGAGTAGGCCAAATGATTGGGACTTAGAGAATGGACTTGCCACCCCCACTACTTCATGCCATTTGCAGCACATTTCTACTTGGGATTGAACTTACTAAGCTTGGAGGAGAGAGGACAGAAGGTGTTGCACTTTCACCCTGATCTACGTCAAGATGCAGATGCAGACAAACAATATTACATATAGCAGATCTGCAAAGGCAATGAATACTTTGCCAAGATAAGGCAAGAGAAAGTAGTGGTGGTGAGTATCTTGAGGCCAAGGAAGCAAGGAATATCACCAATTCAGCCACAAAATACAAGAAGGTTGAACTCAAATTGAGAATTGGCAGTGGTAGACTTGTCATTGGGTGAAAAATCCAAGGGCAAGGCTGAGTCTAAGTATGAAGACTCCAAAGAAGAAGATGAACTCATGCTATAGAGTCAAAGTTGAGAGAGAGTGATGGAGAGCCCTAGGTCTAGCAATTGGTGGATGAAGAGGCTAAAGAAGAGGAGAAGGAGTTCCATGCATGAATTGAACACATGGAAGGAAGAGATGACCAATATCTAGAGTTGCTCATAAAAGATATTCCAAAGGAGAGGAAGAGGAGCAAGTGCTGGTGTTTCCACTAAGGGGGGGGGGGGCAGATCAAAAAGAGGTCTGCATTCTGCACTTGCAGGACCGAGATGAGTGTAAGAAAATGAAGATAGCTCAAAAGAAGTCAGATTGAAGGTAAGATGATCTAGACTTCAGAGTAGGGCACCAATAGAAGAATTGCCTATTAGAGTTGAGGACAAAGAAGACAAAGGTAAAGTGGAGGAGTACCAAAGAGTGGAGTATTTGTCCAAGATTGTTTTCACATGCTTATGGAGTTGCAAAAAAGGAGGAAAGAGGTGGAGCAAGAGCATCCCAAAGTAAAAGATGAATTGGATGTAGTGAAGTACCTTAACATAGAAGTTTCAAGGATAAAGATGAAGTTAACCTGAGGAGAAGAGGAAGCCAAAGTATTTTGGATTGATGCCGCACTTTGCAAGCAAAGTTTTGAGAATTTGCAAGAGAGTTTTGAGAAGCAAGGAAGTATTATTGAGCATCAAGAAGAAGCATTGAGAGAGCAAAGAATGGTGTTTGAAAGATTGAAGCCAAGTTCAATGATGTTTGAATCAAAGTAGTGCACTCTAAAGCAATCATAATAGTAGGAATTGGAGAGCTTGAGATTGGTGGTAGTAGAGAAAGATGAAGCCTGACCACGTCAGCTTGTGAGTAGAAGTCAAGAAGAAGAAAAATTGCTGGATCTGGTGAGAAGCACAAAGGCTCAATGGATTCAATATGCAGAGGAGAAGGAGACATTGAAGGTCAGGTATGAAGAAGAACTGCAAATATATCATGACAAGTTGAAGGTGGAGAGAACTCGGGGAAATACATTAGAATCAACAAGAGAGATTTTTAGAATGATAAAGATGATGTTGAGTACTAAGTAAGAAGTGGAATTTGAGGAAGTGAGACTGCACAAGTTGAAGTTGTTAGTGCAAGAAATTTGGAAGAGAAATGCAAAGGACACTGATATGAACAAATTCTTGATTCACCTTAGAGAGAGAGAGAGTAGATAAGAAGATGGTAGAAGTAGGAGATAATGTTTGTCTTAGATTAAATTTAATTAAATCACAATTAGATAAACTTCACAGTAGTGTGAAGGAAGGAATTAAATACAAAGTAGTTGAAGTAGGAGTACAAGCAACTTTAGGTGAATAAATTGAGCTAGTTGAAGAAGTTAGAGTAGAGGAGGAGGTAATTAGTAGATCCATGACTTCAATTTTAGTTCAAATTGAAGATGGGATAGAAAAAGAAGTAGTGGTAGTAGATGAACCCAAAGTGCAAGAGGTGATTTGTACTTTTATTTGTATTTGACCATTTTTGACCAGTATTTCTATGGGAACAAACAATTACTTATTGATTTCCATAAAAGTGATACTCGTTAGGTTGTCACAATGTTATACTTGAATTTTTTGTTGAGTCCAATCAAATTGAATGTTATATTCAATTTAATATTCAAGCCAAAGCAAACCTAGAATGATACCATAGTGTAGATGCGTCACTACAAACCTCATACACTCTAAAGACTCCTTCCTAATCTTGAATGTAATAGTATGTGAGGTATACAATGTAGAACATTTTCTACATCTGCCATCATCAAAGTAGTTCTAATTACTAGTTTGATAAGAATACTTAATTCCTTGCTTATTGCATGGATATGCAATTCTTTGAACTTGCAGAATCAACCAAAATTGTACAATCAAAATTAGATATCATACTTTGCAAGTGAAGCAAACTTGCATAAGTCAAGCTTTCCATCCTGTTAGACCTAATCAAGTTCCCACTAGGTGGCTCAAGTTCTCTCTTGGGATTCCTTGTTTCTTTGATTATCACGCTCTACAAACTCCATTTGGATTATTTGTTGAGATCATCCATTCTTGAGTGGACATTCAACAATGCGATGTTCAATTTGGCAACAAAAAAAACAACCACCACTTAATCACAATATTTTTCTATTTGTAGTGCTAAGTGGTTTCTATTGGATGACATCAATCTCCTCCATTGGTGCTTGCTCCTCCATCTACATGTAGTGTGTGGGCAGGTTTTGTGAAGGTCAAGGTCAAGACCAAGTTGTCACAACCAAGGAATCAAATTGCTCAACCAATTGCATGGCTTCCTCCAAGTATTTAGGCTCCCGTATGGTTACTTCCAATTTGGTGTGTCACTTCAAGCAACTCACAAATTGATCCAAAGCTTCACCTTCTAATATATCTAGAATTTGCATTATGGTGTTTTGGAATTGAGTGATGTAGCTTCTTACAAAACCAATTTGCTTCAATTTTAGCATTGTATAGCATTTATCACTTGAAATTGCCAAATTATTGTGCTCTTGATTCTTCCCATGTCAAGATTGGCACAAAAAATTGCCATTTAGCTTGTTCCACTTGAAATTGCAAGTATAGTTTTGCCACTCCATCCAATTAGCTTGAAGCTAAGAGAATTTATCTTCGTTCATTTTGAAGATTTGTAGCTTCAAAATAACATTCACAAGCAAACACAAAATTCTCCATTATACCCGAGAGGTTCTTGCATTCAAATAGCTTGGGCTTTGGAATTGGATTTGCTCTTCTCCTTCTTGAAATGGTGCTCTCTTTATATGCACTTATCATTGATGATCTCCTTCTTCCAACAATCAAGTAAGGTACTCAATTTGTTATTGCATAGTAATGATAACTTTGAACATTGTTGCCATGGATACTAATTTATTAAATTATCAAATTATACAATTTATCTTTGTAAACACATAGATGTAACATGTCCACCATTCTCCATAAGTTACAATCAAAAGTACCAAAGGTTCTTTGGACAAGGTGATTGCATTAAATTTTTTTGCTCAAAGCATGAGATGATGAATTGTGTGAAATGATGCTTGGGTAGTACAAGGATAAAAAAGTCCCAATGGTTTGACAAAAATGGATTTGATGGTCCATAAATTCCATCCATCCATCCCATTCCTACTCTATTACCAGTGTAAAAGACAAAGGAGAGAAATAGGAGAATGGAAAAACAAAGTGAAAGATCACATTAGGACTCTTGAATGAGGAAAACTCCAAATGCTTAGCATGAGCTTGGGCTTTGGTATTTATAGGGAAGTATAAAAAGCTCTTGAGAAGTTTCTCAACAAGTTTCTAAAAGCTGATTTCTTAGAGTGCAAGCCAAGCTAATTGGGAAGCTTCTTAAGAAGTTTCCTTCTAGAAGCCGCCTACTTGGTGTGCAAGCTAAGTTAGTTGGAAAGCTTTCTAAGAAGCTTCATCCTAGAAACCACGTACTTGGTTCAAGCTAAGCTAGCCAAAAAGCTTCCCAATAAGCTTCCTCCTAGAAGTTATCACTTGGCATGCATATTACCCAATACCTGGAAGGGACCAAGTAGCTTCCTAGATACTTCTAAAATATTCTTATAATTCTTGGCTAATTTGGCCTATTTATTACTTTTTTAGTCTTTAATAACTTTTCTGTAAACTCCATATTGCTACATAGGGAAAGAATTTGACAAAATAGTGATTAATTTTATTGTCGCCAAATTGGATATCACATTTTTGAATGTCTACTCAAGAATTCACAAAATCACCTAATTGGAGTTCATGGAACATGATAATCAGGGAAGCAAAGAATTCCAGTAGGAGAGTTTGAGCCATCTATTGAGAACTTGATTAGTTCCAATATGATTGAAGACTTGACCTATGCAAGTTTTCTTTACTTGCAAGATACAATATTTAATTGTAGTGGAAGAATTTTGGTTGATTGATTTGGTTGATTCTAGAGGTTCAAAGAATTGCATGTTCATGCAATTAACAAAGGAATTAAATATTACTATCAAGTTAATAATTAGAAGTAGATTGATGATGGTGGATGGTAGAAAGGATTATGTATTCTATATCTCACATCTTGTTATATTCAAGGTTGGAAAGAGTATTTGGAATGTATGAGGTTTGTAGTGACACCTCTACATTATGATGTTATTCTAGGTTTGCCTTGGCTTGAATGTCATAAGGTTCAATTTGATTAGACTCAACAACAAATTCAAGTACAACACCAAGGTTAGAATTACCAATTAGGTTGACTAGCACCTTTGAGTAAGCCACTTAAGCATAATTAGTCTCAAGATGGTAAGTTTATTAGTAAAGTAGCCATAGCATAAGCTTTTGAGGAAAATATTTCTATTTTTGCAATATGGATCAAGCTAATTGTGAGGGCCAAAAGGCTCATCAAGCAATGATTGATAAGATAGTTCAAGAGTTTGTAGATGTGTTTTTGGATGATCAATCAAAGGGGTTACCCTTTGATCATGGTATGCTCTTCAAGATCAAATTATTACCATGAAGTACTCCAATTAGTAGACCAATCTATCGGCTCTTACCAAAGGAGTTGAAAAAGCTTTGAATAACACTAATGGAGTTATTGGAGAAGAATTTCATACAACATAGTACCTCTCCTTGGAGAACACCAATACAATTTGCCCCAAAGAAGGATGGATGACTTTGCTTTTGTATTGATTATTATTGTCTTGATAAAAAATAGTGAAGAATGCATATCCTTTGCCTCAAATTGATGACTTACTAGATCAATTGAGTGGAGCACAATATTTATCCAAGTTGGATCTTCAAAGTGGCTATTGGCAAATTCCCATTGACAAATAGGATGTACAAAGACTACCTTTTGTACAAGGTATGAGCATCTTGAATGGAGAGTTCTGCCTTTCATACTCACTAATGTTCCAATAGTCTTCATGGATCAAATGCATTGGGTTTGGATGGGCTATTGGATTGGTATGTGGTGGTGTTCTTGGATGATATTTTAATATATGACAAGATATAGGTAGAACACATGAATCATGTGTGAGAAGTCCTAAGATAACTATGTCAATGGAAGTATTACTGCAAGAAGTTAAAGTGTGCCTTTTGGCAAAAGGAAGTTACCTTCTTGGGTCATAAGGTCTCATTAGAAGAGATCAAGATAGAAGAGAAGAGAAGAGTATCAAGGCCATTATTGATTGGCCTACTCTGAAAGATACCATAGAAGTACAAGCATTTAATGGATTGGCAAGTCTTTACCAGTGGTTCATCCATTATTATGCTCATGTAGCTACACTATTGACCAATCTCTTGAAGAAGACCTCAAGCTTATAATGGACCACCAAGCACAAAGAAACATTCAAGAAGCTAAAGCATATGGTAACTTCAAGATCCATTATTCAACCATATGATCCTCAACTACCCTGTGTGGTTGATTTTGATGCTTCTAACTTTGCCATTAGAGTTGTGTTGTAGCATGAATTTCCAAATGGGTTACATCCCAACGTCTTTGTGTCTTGCCAACTAAACACCATAGAAAGGAACCACTCTACTTGAGATTATGAACAACTAGCAATGATCTATACTACCAAGGTATGGAAGCATTATCTCTTGGAGGAACAAGTGATCATGTAAATTGATCATAAATTTTTGTTATAGATATTACATTTGGAGCACATGAATAGTCAACATCATTGATGGGAGGAAAAACTATAGTTGTTTGATATCAAACTTGGGTATAAACTTGGTAGGTTCCATGTCATCCTTGATGCCCTATCATGATGAATTGATTTGAAGACTCTTCTTGAACCTCTCATCACGATGGCAATTATATGATACTGTCAATTGACTCAAAAAGTCCAAATCAATTTTAGAACTGCTTTATAATAAGATCCTTTCTTTCAGATGGTATAATGTCATCTTGTAGCACATGATAAGGAATGCAACACTTTCTCCTTCAAGGAAGGCCTTCTATTCTATGAAAATTAGATCTATGTTCTAGCCAAGGGTGATCTATGACTTATGTGCCTTGAAGAAGCCCATGACTTACTAATCATTGGTCACATGGGTGTAAACAAGACATTGGGTACCTTGTAATGCCAATGGTGGTGGCCAAACATGGCAAAAAAAGTTTGAGAGTTTGTACAATCTTGTGAGAGCTACCAATGCAACAAGGCCAATAACTAGAAGCCAAGTGCACTCCTTCAACCACTTCCAATCCCATCTGCTCAATAAGAAGATGTGAACTTAGATCTCATCACATCCTTACCATCAACAAAGCAAGGTCAGATAGCAATCATGGTGTTTGTTTATAAGCTTAGTAAACAAATCCATTTGGCAATAACCTTTGATATAGTGGATGCTCTAACATTGGGCCATATCTACTTTGGCAATGTCCTAAAGCATCATGGGATGCCTTGTGTATTCATCTTTGACTATGAACTTTGATTTATTGGTAAATTTTATCAAGCAATCTTCAACCTACTTGGCATAAGCTTGCTTTGTCCATGGCTTATCATCCTCAAATTGATGGGCAAACCAAGTGTGCAAATTGCACCTTGGAAGATATGCCTCATGCCTTTGTCAATGTGTAATTTTCCAAGGACAAGAAAACTTTTGAAGAGAAATACAAGAGAGAAAACACAAGCTTCACACTCAATACTCCGATGCCCCAAAGGAGCACCTTGTCTTTATTATATAATAAAGAGGATCCACTCAAAGGAAGCTCCATCCTTGGATCAAATAAATGAATTGGTGACATGTCATTGAGTTCCACCCTTAGATTAGTTGCTTGGATGGGTGACATGTTGATCCTTGTACTATCTAGTTGGTCAAATAAGTTTCACCATAGGAAATATTTGGGGAATCTTCATGTAGACAGCTTACAATTGCATGAGGGAGGTTGAGAAAGCTCTCAATGAGTTGGATAGTGGGAATATTCTCTCTCTTTGGGAAAAAAATGCCTTTTTCTCCAAAGGAGGGAAGAATAATTCCATTTTTGAGGCCTACTTCATCCATTTAGGCCTTGAAAATTGGCTTTGAAGTTTTTAGGGTGTTTTTGGCACTTGCCCCATTAGTGGAAATTCTCTTTTGGTGTTTCCTCTATCTGATCTGATTAGTCTATCATATATAACATCCTTCTAGATATTATTAAGCCAATTTCCACCTCTAGATAATATATCTAGCTACTACTATTATAGACTTCTTCCCTTTTAAGATGTAATGTCCTAGTTGCAAGTGGTTGTTCAAAAGATTGCACTAACATGGGTGCATATATCAAGTTGGATGTTGGCTCCTATGTTGCCTCATACAATGGGTACCTTTCTAATGGACAAGATATTTCACTGCAGATGGCGGGTACCATAGATGCGCTTCTAGAGAATGCTTTTGCCTTCATATTCCTTTGTGCTGTCAATGAGTGTTGAACAAGGTCAAACTTCTTGTATGGAAGACAAGTGCAATGGTCGGGGTGCATATCTACATAGTAAGGAAATATGGAATATTGGATGGATCTTCATGTGTGGCGGTAGCTTGAGATGATAGCTCACTATGCCGATGTGACAAAGAATGGGAAAAGGCCCAATAAAACAAGGCTTGAGCTTATGATGGCCAACTAACTTGAGGTTGGTTGTGGACAACCAGACTTGATTCCAAAAATTGAACTCCATGTGCAAAAAATGTGCATCTTCATATTGTTTCTATTGATTTTGGGCAATCTGCAATCTACAACCTATGCTTGGTGATCTCCACCCATGTTGGATTCTTAAAACAAAAGTGTTGACATCGTTAACCTTGGTAGCCATTGGGCGGATCTTCATCAAGCTTGAAAGTGTCAAAGGATGCTCTTCATACATGAGGAAGAATCATGTGACATGTGTGGATACATTTACTAAATTTTTTTAGGAAAATTCCACCAATGGCAGGAAGGTGTCCCACGTCTCTTGCTCATCTAAGATGAAGCCCCAGAGCATGTCCTCAAATTGTGCAATTAGCCTAATTTATTTGTCCATCTATTTGTAAATAGTATGCCATGGACATGGCCAATTTGATTTTGAGAATGCCAAAGAGTGTTCTCCAAAACAAACTAGTAAATTGAGTGCTTTTATCAATGATGAGCACTTGAGATAAGCCATGGTGAGAAAGGATTACATCTAAGTACAATTGAGCTAATTGTGGAATAGTCATGTCCTTGGTGGTAGGATGCATATATATCATTTTTCTGAGCTTGTCAACAAAGACTATGGTGGAGTCAAAGCCTAAGGTGATCTTGGGCAATTCACAAACCAAATCCATGCTTACTTGTTCCCAACATTGTGTAGGAGTAGGGAGGGGTTGATGGAGTCTAACGTGAGATTGATTAGAAGCTTTATTTTGTTGATAGAGTAGGTAGTTTCAAAAGTACTCTCTCACATTTTTGCCATCTTGGGCTAATAGTAATGTCTTTTAATTGCATCTAAGGTCTTGTCTTCTCCAACATGGCAAGCATTGGTGAAATCATGATATTCTGCTAAGATTGTGGTTCTTATATCTATAGCATCAAGGATCCATAACTTACCATCATAAAAGGTGAGTCCTTAAGTATTGGAAATGCCCTTGGATGATTGAGCTCATACAATCTATGGGTCAATTATCATAGCAGGAAGAATCCTTGGCCAGAATTTTGGGTTCATCTTGAATTTTACCACCAGATTGTTTGCCATAGGCATCCAAGTGAATGTATCTACAAGTTGCCTTTTGCTTTCCACATATGTAATCATCATGTGGAATCAATGTCTCCACTTTTCCCCATTGAATCTATTGATGAGATAGAACTTTCTAGATCTCAAGGTAGATTATAGGTTTGTGGTCTATCTCCACTACAAATGCCTTCTTGCCAAGGTAGTGCTTCCAATGCTTGGTCATAAGGACAATAGCCAACTCTTCTTGTTTGGTGGTATGATAGTTGCATTCTACCGTTAACAAATTTTGAGAGAAATATGCAACTGGGTGCTATTTGTCATTCTATTCTTGTTGTAGGACTACTCATATTGCAACACCTAATGCATCCATAACCATCTTGATTGGATGTTTTGGGTCATACCATTTCAAGATTGGTGCATGTAGTAATGCATCTTTCAATTCTTGTGCAATTCCCTACATGTACTTCTTCCCCTTGCCAAGTAGTGCGGTTAGAGGTTGTGCAACCTTGGAGAAGTTCTTGAAAAACTGATGATAGAGCCCTGTCAATCTCAAGAAACTCTTGAGTTGATTCCAATCTTCTAAAGCACCCAATTTCTAAATCATCTATGTTTTATCTATTAACACTTGGATATCTTTTTCACTTACTTTATACCCTAAGTAGTCTACTTCAAATTTGCCAAATTCACACTTTGAGATTTTGGCATACAATTGATTATGTTGCAAAATTTGGAGGACTTTTTGCAAATGTTGCTTGTGCTTTGTCATTGTCCTATAATAGACTAAGATTTCATCAAGGAAAATGATAACAATTTTATCCAAGTATGGACAAAATATGTCATTCATCAAACTCATGAAAGTGGCTGGAGCATTGGTGAGGCCAAACAACATCACCATGTACTTAAAATGACCATACCTTGTTTGAAAGGCCATTTTGTATATGTCAATCCTGATTTGGTTGTAACTGCTCCATAGATCAAGTTTGGTGAAGTGCTTTGCCTTGTTGAGTTGATCAAATAGGTCATCCATGCAAGTTAATGTGTATTTGTTCTTCACTATTTGTTGGTTTAGTCCTTGGTAGTCAATGCACATGCGGATTGTTCCATCCTTCTTCTTCACAAACAAGATAGGAGCACCATATGGTGATATGCTAGGTTGGATAAACCATTTTTGCAACATATTCTTGATTTGAGCCTTACACTACTCTAATTCCTAAGTTTATACTCAATATGGGGCCATACAAGGAGGTGTCTTCCCAAGAAATATCTCAATTTTATTATCTGCTCTCCTTTCTAGTTGTAATCTTGAGGGTAAATCATTTGGAAAGGTATATTGAAACTCATTGACCACATCTTTCAATTTCTCAAGAATTTTTTAATTGTATTGGGCACTCTATGCTTCTCTTATTAGACCCATGAAACATCTACCTATTTTACCAATAGACATGGTCCTTATGACATAAAGAGGCAATTCTTGCCTTTGTGATCTTTCTTTAACCCCAAGATCTTCCATTGGCTAGTTCTCACTACTTTCTTTCTCCAATCAACCATGAGATTGTAGTGCTCCATCCAAGGTATACCTAAGATCACATCATAATGAGCTAACTATATCACTCATCACTCAATTTCTTCTTGATACTGTTTTATAGAGAGTGCTACCTTTCTACGTAATGACTCAATGCTCTCTATTTCACTATTAGGTAACTCTAATTTGTCATTCTCATCCTTCTCTAGTTCCATTCCCAACCTTATTGCAACAAAGCAAGACAAAAAATTCTCTATTACTCCAAGGTATATCAATACTCTCATTGGATTTCCTTCTAGGATTCCATTTACAACAATCCATTGTGCATTTTTTCTTCCTCCATCTTTGCACACTTGTCTTCTTCTTCTCCTTGCTTTTACTCTTCTTCATTGAGCCAATAAGGCTACAAGGTACATTTATTCGTGATCTTCATTTTCAATGTGATTTCAACATCCTCTTCTTTGATTCATCTCTCTATGTGGTTCAAAGGCTACATGTATGGAGGTTGAGGGCCTCTAGGATGACAAGCACAACAATTGATGGCTATGTGCCCAACTTGACTATAATTGTAACATCATTGTTTTGCTCAAGCTCCTTCTCCTTGTGGGACTCCATCTCTTCTTTCTTTGATCTATCTCCATTCTCCTTGGAGGGATCATGCTCCTTGGTTTCAAAACCTAATGTTGCCCAATTCCATAGGAATTAATCCAACAAATGGTGTATCTCAGCCCAATAGTTTTGCATTGAGACTACCTTTTCACCTCCTCCAAGTGCCTCTACTATTCTTTGAGCACAAGCAATGGTTTCAAAAATAGCACAAGGATTTTATACCATTACCTCTTGGCAAATCCACTCTTTTAATCCTCTTTTGGAAATTTCAAGAACTTTTGCTAGACCTATATTGGTTATTGGAACTTGTAGATCAAAATGTAAAAGACCAAGACCAAGGGGAGAAATAGGAGAATGGAAGTTCACATTGGGATACTTGAATGAGGGATAACTCCAAATGCCTAGCATGAGCTTCGGCTCTTGTATTTATAGGGATGATATCATACAAGGCTCTTGAGAAGCTTCTCAAGAACCTTCATTGAGCCGTTTTCTTGGAGTGCAAGCCAAGTTAATTGGGAAGCTTCTCAAGAAGCTTTCTTCTAGAAATTGCTTACTTGGCATGCAAGCTAAGATAATTGGAAGTTCCTAGAAGCTACCTACTTAGAGTGCAAGCTAAGCTAGTTGGAAAGCGTCCAAGAAGCTTCCTAGATACTTCTAGAATATTATAGGATAATTTGTCTTATTTGCTACTTTGTTAACCCTACTAACTTTTTTGCTAAACTCCATATTGTTAAAAAAAACGGCCTCCATATACCCTTGTATGCTATTCTGTTGCGACAGTCAAGTACATATCATATGCATAGACTCCAAAGATTGGAAATTCTTAAGTAACCCTTCTTGCATGGCCATCCAAGTGACCTCTCTTCCTTTTGCCAACAATGATCATTCCCAAGCATCATACTATATGAGGGCTTTATTAGTTAAGTATCCACATGTAAACACGCTTACAAAATGATCATTGATCTCAATTGTGAGTAATCAAAGGTATCAATTCATTCTTGAAATCCAATTTACCACTACTCCCATGGAACATTGTCCCTTGTAAGGATTGATATTGCACATCTTCTTCATACATAGTGACAAAGTATTGTTGACCGGGGTCGGTGTCATTCACATGAGTGACTCTCCAAGTACTTTGCTTGCTAGTGTTGGATGTTGGGATGGTTCCCTTTCTTGGATTAGTTGATCATTCCTAGAGGTATGTACTTGATTTTTCAATGCTTCCATGGTCATCTTGATCTCCCAAAACTTTTTAAACATCCCTTGCATTGCTTGTATCAAATCTTGCAAATATGGATCCATGATTCCTACATACGGTAATGCTCAATTTCTACTTCTTATTTCAATAGAGGGTTAATATGATCACTCAAGAGAGAGCATAGAATATTGGAACTACACTTGGGAAGTTAGAGGCTATCTCTTGTTGATAATATTCCTCACCAAAATTGTAGAGTATGAAATCTCTAAACATCACTTTTGGTCTAACCAAATAACAAATTTCTACTTACATATTGAAAGGGAGAGGATTTAGTGCATTTAGATCCATAATATCATAGCAAAATATAGATTGTCAAATCCTACTCTCTATTGTATACCACTATAGGTAGAATCATTGGGTTTGGTGAATTCGTCACTATGTTCATGAACTCTACCAAAATGATAAATAAGATATATCCTCACTTACTCGCATTGGATGTATATAATCTTGATATGGAATGGATTTAAGAATGGGAGGTGGAGTGTAGGAAATTTTCCTCTAGGTGCCTTGATCCTATCCTCTCTCTAAAACACCCCGAGGTCTACCAATTGCACTATGTTTCTCCCATCAAAATTACTTAGTTTCAATAGCTTGTGTTCTTCCAAGAGGAGTGATTCACTCTCTTGGATTAAAACACCTACTCTGATACCCTTGTAATATTCTGTGGACAAGAGAACTCACCAAGGAAATACAAGAGAGAAAACACAAGTTTCACACTCAATACTCCGATGCCTCAAAGGAGAACCTTGTCTGTCTTATATAACAAAGAGGATCTCCTCAAAGGAAGCTCTATCCTTGGATGAGAAACATGGATTGGCGACATGTCAATGAGCTCCACCCTTAAATTAGTTGCTTGGATGCGTTACATGTTGGTCCTTGTCCTATATATTTAGTCAAATAGGTTTGACCAGAAGGAATCTTTAGGAATCTTCATGTAGGAAGCTTAGAAATGCATGGGTGACTTACCATTGGAAAGCTCTCGATGAGACAAATAGTGGGGGAAGAATTCAAGCCTATTTTCCCAAAGGGATAGTAATCTTTCCATTATTGAGGTCAAATTCATCTACTCTATTAGTGGAAATGCTCCTTTAGTGACACCTCTATCTAATCTGCTTAGTCTATCATATATTAAATCTCTCTAGATGTTAATAAGCCAATTTTCACTTGTAGATAATATATCTAGCTATTGGTATTATACAATGCTCACCATACTAATTGGGATGAATGCCTTACAACTATTGAGTTTGCTTATAATAACTCTAAGTAGACAAACACCAGGTTCTCTCTCTTCTTCTTTTATTTGGCCAAGACCTACTTGTTCTAGATTCCCTTCTTGCTCCTCCTTCATCTCACATTCCTCATATTTCTATCTTCTTGATCATAATATCCCACTCCTTACAACAAGCCAAATCTCATCTTCTTGTTGCTCAAAATCATCAAAAGCAATAGAAGGATCAACATTTTCATGATCTCACCTTTCAACTCAATGATAAGGTCATGCTTTCTTCTAGTAACCTCCCCTTCCCACTTGGTACCCAAGTTTGTAAACTTACTCCTAATTGGATAGGTCCATTTGATGTCACCCAAATCATTTCTCATGTTGCTTATCAGTTTGCCTTGCCTTGTCTTATGCAAATCCACCTTGTTTTTCATGTTTCCAAGTTGAAACTCTTTGTTTCTAATCCTAAGCCTCTTTCTCACCTCCAAAATGCACAAATGACTATCTAAGAGTTTGAAGCTTCCATGGTGACAAAGACATCACCAATTGGCGATGGGGAAATATATAAAAATTTGGAAGTTATAGATAAGTTTGTTGAGACTAAATAAGTAGCAAATAGGCCAAATTAGCCAAGGATTATAAGAATATTCTAGAAGCATCTAGGAAAGTTCTTGGTACCTTCCAAGTATCTAGTAACATGTATGCTAAGTGACAACTGCTAAGAGGAAGCTTCTTGGGAAACTTCCAAACTAGCTTAGCTTGCACACAAAGTAGAAATTTTCTCAAGAAGCTTCCCGGTTAACTTAGCTTGCACTCTAAAAAGATGGCTTTTAGGAAGTTTCTTGAGAAGCTTCTCAAGAGCCTTATGTGTTCTCTATAAATACTAAAGCCCAAGATCATGCTAGGTATTTGGAGTTTCCTTCATTCAAGAGTCCTAATGTGATCTTTCATGTCAATCTTTGATTCTCATATTTCTCTCCTTGATCTTTTACATTGAGCAATAAAGCCCTCATATGGTCCAATTCTTGGAAAAAATTAATGTTGGTCAAAGGAAGAGAGATCACTTGGATGGCAATGCAAGAAGGGCTACTGAAGAATTCCTAATTTGTGGATTTTGTATAGATAGCTCAAACCCGACTATGGAAGTTGAAGAAAAAGAACAATATACAAGGATGCATGGATAAATTTATTTATCTATAGGTTGCAATAACCAATATGAGTCCAATAGAATCTCTTGATAATTTCAAAGGAGAGTTAAAAGATTAAAGTTGCCAAGAGGTAATGGCCAAAATCCTTGCACTATTTTTGAAGCCATTGTGTGTACTCAAAGAGTAGCAAGAGTGCTTGGAGGAAGTGAAGGACTAGTCTTAGCACAATACTATTGGGCTAAAACACCATACTTTGGTGGACCATTTCCTATAGAATTGAGCCAAGACCAAGGAGCACAATGCCATACTTTTCCTTTCTCTCTTTGGGAACACACAAGGTGCCTAGTTGTGGAGCCTATAGATCAAAGGTTGTAGATTAACCTGTCCCTAGTTTGAGCGTGTATAAAACCTAACCAATAAAACTTTCCACTCTAGGTTTTGGTATTCTTGCTATTGGTTAAGGTGGTAATGGGCAACCTAACCTGCCATCATAACATGCACTCCTGGTCTGCTGGTCATCACTTCAAGCATTACCAAAGAAAAATACACAACACTCTTAGAAGGAAAGAACCTAAGCACAACACCCGCGTACCAAATCCAAACCAACTAGGCATTACAAACAAGCATGCAAGCATGGAGAGGATCCAACCATAAGAAGTCAACAACAACTTTCTATTATTTTGGTGGAATTCAGCTTTAGAGCTCCCTGCCCTATCCTCAAGTTGATTTCAATCTATACTCCAGCTTCCTCAATTATGCACTTCAGATTAAATCCAATTCCAAATCCAAATGTAGAACTTCTATCTCTTTGTTGGAGAAAATCCTATGAAACTCAGATGGGTGTAACTTTTTTTTATGCCTTGAATCCAAGTGTTCTAGTATTCAATGGAAAGCATGTGAGATAAGCTTTCCAATGACATGAAATATGCCTCAATCTGATCACTAAAACTCCCTTGTTAAGCTCCCAAACTTGGCCAATTGCTTGTAGGTTTTTACCCTAATTTTTAAATTCCTATTTTAGGGTTTGCTCCTGGTTCTTGGCAACTTTTCCCCACATTTCTAATTCAGATGTACACTTGATCCTCAAAAATACTTTGGAAACCTGAAACCTTCAATCATAATCACAATGTAGGAGAATTGACATCCAATCAAGATGGAGGATAAAATTGCTCTACCGAGCTGCTGACAATATTTGCAGCAGAGTTTCTTGCATCAATTATCACTCTCTATGGACCCAAATTCAACCAAATTTTTCACAATACTTGGTTTTGCTCTTGTCTTACACTTTGTAAATTTTAATACCCTAATCCAACCTCAAACTCCAAATATGGATATATTCCTGAGCTGGGCTAACTTGTGAGCTCTACAGACCCAAGTATGCTTGATCCAAGACCTTGAATTGTCTATTTGAAGAATTGTGGCAACCCGGAAAATATCACTTTTGCGGTAATCAGGTAAGTAAAGTTCATTCCCGTAGAGATACGATTTAGAATTGGTCAAATACAAAGTCAACTGTCACAAATGTGGTTCTTCTTGATTTCTTCTTTTTAGTATCTCAAGTAGAAACCACACCTAGAAGAGAGTAACACTAACTTGTAGTGTCTTCACACAAAAATGTCACACTTAATCACAACTTCATCAAATCTTTCCAAACAATCTTGATTGCGATGATTTAGTCTCTCCCAAAAATGGCACTTCATTGCAAAATGACTTTACCTCAAAATTGTGTTCCACTCCTCCACTAAAGGCACAACTTCCCTGATCAAAATTACTTCACATCAACTCTATTCTGCACTCATAACTGCAAAATACTACCAACACTACAATTCCTCTCAGATCTGTCAAGACATTGCTCCGATTGCACTTCACTTAGGATCAAACACATAGAATGAAAATCAAGGCTACAAAATCCAACATCCAACAACACACTAACTTGCACTTCAGAATTCTCCAAACACTCACAACTACAAAAATGTTGATACTCGGATTTAAGCTCAAGCGACAAGCACTACTTCACAACACTTTGCTTTATCTATTCTCAAGAATAATAAAAATACTTAATAACAACATACTACAAATGCTCCCTTTAAATAGATAGAGCTCTTTAGTAGTTATCTAACTTCCTAAACTACTTCTTAACAACTTTACCAACTTGCAGATCCAAAATGATAATGCATCTCTTCATATCTGCCCTTCAAAATCTTGAGTCTGTTACTACTCCAATCTGATGTCTACTTCTAATAAACCTAAGCTTCCTTCATAGACTTCTTTGTCTTTGGGTCTACCACATACCACTAAATCCTTCTATATCTCTATTACTTCTTCACTCTGATCTGCAACTAAACTCATAAGTAATCTATCTACTTCCTTATCTTGCAACCCACTCCTCTTTAATGTCTCAAATAATTGACCCCAAGACGCATACTATTTGATTTTGCAATTTGGGTTTATTCATTGTTGCTACTTCTTTTTCAATTTCTATCATATTTTCAATCTGAACCAAGCTTAAAGGCATGGGAATCCTAACTATCTCTTCTTTCCTTATCTTAACTATTTCAGAGGCTTAAGATATTTGACCCAAAGACTCGTACATCCAATATCTGACTACCTCAGATTGGGTCACCTTTGTCCTAAGATGAAGTCTCTTGACCTGAAGTCATGTATTTCCAAAGTCATATATAAGTCCGAAGTCCTATAGACCTAAAATACTATGGACCCGAAGTCACTCAACTACTCTATACTCTATACTCTCTACTCTATACATCCATTACAAAACTTCAAAAATGCTTGTAACTTTGGCTAAAAATTTCCAAACTCAACGATTTTGGTGGGAATGGAAAGTCTTGAAAGAGATGCTTCCAACGATATACAACACATATGATTTGGACGTGTGGTCATTGAGATATTGCCCATGCAGTAATCTTGACTTGCAACCTTCATTCCAATACGAAGTACACTCTTTTGGCATCTAACCTCCTTCCTCCTCTTCCTCTGACACAAAGTAAGCTTCTTTGGATCTGATCCAATCCAAGTCATTCTTCCTTTGACATGAAGTAAGCTTCTTCAAGTTTGACCCAAAGACTCAATTCTTCTTTTGTCTCCATTTAGTTTCAATTCCACCTTGATTGTACATTTCTTCTTTGAAACACATCAAAACCAAAAAATGTGAGTACCACAAGAATGCACATGATATCTTTATGTGGAGGTTCAAACTCTAACCACCAATAATATTGGAATTTTTCACAAGGTGAATCAAACCACAACTTCATGAATGACCAAAATTCCAAACATGATTAGCATCTCATCTCTAACACCTCACTTTCCAAAACTCCAACTTCAATTGACCAAATCTGATTTAATATTGATAAAATTTTACATTTCTTGTGCTCATCACTACAAACCCTTTTTCATCTATGCTATCACCTTAATAGATCATGAAAATGTCTCAAAGAGCTCTACAAATTGTTTATCTTGTACACTTGGGTATGAATTCCACCCCCCTTACTGCAATTGGTCATATTTCCCACAAAATTGACTCAATCTCTCAAATTTTGTCTCTGAATTGTAGCCAATTTGCTCTTCTCTCCAACCAAAGTATTTTCTCTCTGAACACCCTCTCTAAAATCCCTCAATTGTCCCAAAAACTCTTGACTTCTCCTCTTGGAAACCAATCTCTTGCAATTTTGTCTTTGAGCTCTTCACCTTTTGACAAGTGGACCCCACAACTCCACCGTGAAGCTCATGAGCAAAAATTCAAGCATTTCCAAACTATAAGAGCACATATATTGTTAATTTCTAGACTTGCTTGGAAGTAAGCACCAAAAGGTCAATAGGATTTAGGTTCAATCATTGTCTTTGAGAATAGCATCTTGAAACGTACCACCATCCAATCCCGTAAGCCGTCGTGGTGTAGAATCTGAAACTTGATGAGAAAAGGATTCAAGAGTGCAAATTGGGAGCATGGGACATCTTATGCTCAAATGTGGGCTTTGATGCTCTACCACTCGTGCTCTGCTACAACTCTCACTCCCAATGTCCTCCTTCCTCTTGAGACTCCTCAATTAAAACACACACCTTCTTTCCACTCTCTTTCACCTATATACATCACAACTGTCAAAAACAATAAGATTGTAACCCACATTGCCAATCACATACATGTACATAGATTTCTCACATGGTAATGTTTGATCCATCGGATCTATCATACAACCTACTCCACTTATGTAGAGATAACCATGATAGTTTATTTTCTTACGGGCTGCGTAAACCACAAGATGACAACAACCACTCCAAGGAGAACAAGGATGGGTTGAAGAAAGGAGAGATGTAGTCCAACAAGGGGAAGTGGCTTGAGAAGAACAATAATGTTGTTATAATTGTGGCTGAGTTGGAGCACATAGCCATCAATTGTTATGCCCACCCTCTTAGAGGCCTTCGATCTCCATAAACAAGCAATCTTTGAACAAGTTGGAGAGATGAATCAAAGAGGAGAATATTGAAATCACATCAAAAAACAAAGTTTTCTTGTGAATGTATGTTATGGCTTTATTGGATCAATGGAGAGGAGTAAAAGAGAAGAAGAAGAGGACAAGTGGTTGAGGAAGATAAACATGAAATTGATTGTTATAAATGGAGTCCTAGAGGCAATTAGATGAGAATATTGATAAACCCTAGAGCAACCCTAGAGCAACAAAGAATTTCTTGTCTTGCTCTATTGCAATAAGGTTAGAGATAGAACTAGAGAAGGATGAGAATGAAGAATTAGAGTTACCTAATGATCCAAAAAAGAGGATTGAGTCATTACCTATAAAGGTAGCACTCTTTATGGGAGACTATCAAGTAGAAATTAAGTAGCAAGTAAAATGGTTAGCTTTTTATGATGTGATCATAGGCATGCCATAGATGGAGCATTGCAACCCCACAATAGATTGGAAAAGAAAATAGTGAGAACTAGCCAATGGAAGATCATTGGAGATAGAGAAAGATCACAACTGTAAGAATTGACTCTCTATGTGATAGGAATAACAACTATTGGTAAGACAAATAGATATTTCATGGGTCTAATAAGAGAATTCCAGAATGTACAATTCAATAAAAAGAATCTTGAGAATTTGAAAGACATGGTCAATGAGTTTCAAGATGAATTTCTTGATGATTTACTCTCAAGATTATCACCAAAAAGGAGAGTAGATAATAAAATCAAGATACTTCATGGGAAGACACCTCCTCGTAAGGCTCCATATTGACTATCACCTCATGAGTTGGAGGAGTGTAAGGCTCAAATCAAGGATATCCTCCAGAAAGGGTTTATCCAACACAATGTATCACCATATGGGGTTCATGTCTTGTTTTTGAAGAAGAAGGATGATACAATGTGCATGTGCATTGATTATTGGGGCCTAAACAAACAAATAGTGGAGAAAAAAATACCACTTACCTTGCATGGATGACCTATTTGATCAATTGAATGAGACAAAACACTTCATCCAACTTGATTTACGGAGCAGTTATAATCAAATCAGGATTGCAAAGGAAGACATACACAAAATTGCCTTTGAAACAAGGTATGGCTACTTTGAGTACCTAGTGATGCAGTTTGGCCTCACCAACGCACCAACAACCTCCATGAGTTTGATGAATGATGTATTTAATCCATACTTCAATATATTTGTTATCATTTTCCTTGATGATATCTTAGTCTATAATAAGACAATGAAGGATCAACAACATTAGTAAGAAGTTCTCTAAATTTTATGATAAAACCAATTGTATAACAAAGTCTCAAAGTGCAAGTTTGGCAAGTCCAAAGTAGATTACTTGGGGCATAAAGTAAGTATAGAAGGTACCCAGTTTTTAATAGATAAAATATATGTCAATTATAAATGGGATAGAAGATGAAGGTGCTCTAGAAGATCAAGATTCCACTCAAGAGTTTCTTGGGACTGACTAGATTTTATTTTTGATTTGTCAAGGACTTCTCCAAGGTAACACAACTCCTAATTGTAGTACTTTGGAAAGGGAAAGAAATGGATGTCGAGAACCACAAGAGAATTGGCTTTTCAGAAATTGAAAGATGCATTACTACATGTACCAATCTTGAAATAATATGACTCAAAATGTCCAATCAAGCTAGTTATAGATGTATTAGGTGTTGCAATAAGATCAATCTTACAATAGGAATGGAATGATGGATGGCACCCAATTGCATATTTCTCTAAACAATTGTGACTACTAGAATGCAAGTATCACACTACCAAACAAGAAGAGTTGGCTATTGCCTTGTAACCAAGCATTGGAAGCATCCTAGTGAGAAGGCATTTTGTAGTGGAGACAGACCACAAACCTCTACTCTACCTTGAGACACAAAAAAATCTATCATGTTGATAGATTTGGTAGGCAGAGTGGAGACAATAGTTCAACATAGCAATCACATATGTGGAAAGTACATAGCAACTTGCATATGCATTCACCTAAATGCCTATGGTGAATAATCTAGTGATAGAGGTCAAGATGAACCTAAAACTTTTGCCAAGGATTCTTACTACTACAAAGATTGACCCATAGATTGTAGGAGCTCAATCATCCAAAGCTATAACTAATACCCAAGGACTCACCTTTTGTGCTAGCAAGTTATGGATTCCAAATGATATTGACCTAAGAACCACCATCCTAGCAAAATGTCATGCCTCCGTATGAAAACTCAACAAGTATCACTTTTGTGATAATTAGTAAGTAAAGTTCATTCCCACACAAATACAAGTCAAAAAATGGTAAAATACAAAGTAAAATGTCACAATTATTTCTTCTTGATTGCATCTTTAATCTCTTGAGTAGAAAACACACTCAAACAAGAGTAACAAGCACTCACCAATGACTCTTGTCACAAATTACACACTCATAATCACAATACATTCAATTCTTTCCAAACAAACTTTGATTGTGATGATTTGCCTTGAATCAGATCCTTTACTTTGGATCAGATGTTAATCACAAACATTGGATTCTTCATCTTTGTGTCTTCTTCTAGGCTCATCTCTTGAGTTCTTTGCAATACCTCATGAATTTTCTTCTGCAAGGCTTTAGCTTTGGCTTTTGCCAGAATTTTCTCTTGCTTTTTAGATAGGATAGCTTTTGGGCATAACCTCTTTGTCTTTTGTGAAGACAAACAAGTAGTACTCACTTCTTCTTTCTTGAGCATGTCTCAACTTTCAAAATTTCAAGGTCTGTCCATTCTCTTTTTAAAGCCGGACTCCCTTCTTGAGGTCTCTCCTCCTCAAGAATTATACAATTTACATTGGTATCTCCTTTAGCCTAGAGTGCAACGTGCTTAGTTGGAGTTTGTACATACTTTACCGGTGGGTTTGGGTTGGGTGGTTGAGGGCACTAATTTCTTGTGTGGCCCAAACCTTTACAATTTCCACAAAGGGAAACATACCCAACCTAACGCCTTGGCTAAGAAAAATTTGGAGACCAATGGCTCATAGAACCACAATTGTAACATGCCTCTAGTGCAACATTTTAAGGCCTATTCTGGCCACCTATTGGTGGTCTTCTTTGAGGAGTATGGATCTTCTTGGTAGAGGTTGTGAAGATGATACTTTTATGTTAGAATGGTCATCCCAAATCTTGATCATCTTTCTCTAAACTATCAATCCATTGAAGAGCTAAGCCTTGAGGATGGTATGTAAAGCTCAAGTTGTTCAAGGTGGTCCAAAATTTGGGTGTTAATGGTGTTTAGATCCTCAATATGTAGGAAAACTTTGCATATGTAGCATTAAGAAGTTGTATTTGTCCTTGATATTTAGACTCTATGGCCATTTCTCTTCAGTCAAAGTCCAATTTGCAATTTGGAAGGTACAATTGCCTTATAAGAGCTAATCTACTTTGCAATGTATCATTGCATTGTGTGGAACGTCTAACTTCACATGGGAGGCAATTTGCAATTTTTGAAGTAAGTATTTTTACATAGATTTTATAGGGAGACTTGAGTTTGTTGTTAGTGCAAAGCGGCTAAATTCCACAATACACTTTTGTTTGAAAATAAGCTAGTTATGGATGGTAGAAAGCTTGGCTTTGATTTGTAATAGTTGTTGATTTTGGGTGTCAATAGTGCAAGTTGTGGCCTAAACCTTCCACCCTAAACCAATCTACAAGGAAAATGAGTTGGCATCAAAAGAAATTATATGGAGGAGTCCTTAAGATGGATTGACCCATTGGAGAAGACTTTGGAAATGACATATTATTCCAACCATTGAAGATCAAACTTTCTAAGGAAGTGGTTGAGATAATGGTTGTATTGAAGGACTAGGTCATCCACATGAACTTATTAAGACATGATAGATTGGTTCTAATGATGCTTTTGATTTTCTTGGGCAATATACTAGTATATGACTTGTGTCAAATGCTCAATCATCAAGTGAAGCTAGTGAACTTATTAGAAGATATATTCAAAGTCTACAAAATAGATTTGATCTTGGAATAGGACCTAAAGTGTTAGAGTAGAAATTTGGTGTGCAAGATGCAATTTGATGCAAAAAGTGAGTTGGAAGAGGTAAATCTGATAGTGTTTGTGTAAGTCATTTAGTATACCTATAATGCATCAACAATTTTAATTATTTACAAATTGATATTTTGGTTGATGGTTGTTTTTATGATTCTAAAAAGCATACTATTTTTTCTCTTCCCTTGATTACTTGTGTGTGGTTGGTAAGGAGTGGCAAAGGTATGGAAAATGAATTTAGATTTGGTATATGCATGGACAAGCTCATTTTTAAAGTGAGTTTCATTGTCAATGACAATGCACGAGGGAACTCTATACCCAATGAAATGTACAAGTGAAGAATTGAATGATTGCTTTGCCGATGGCCTCTTAGAGAAGATGGGCTTCCTACCATTTAGGATCATTGATGATAATGAAGACATAGAGGAAGTGTGTGTTTGCTATTATAGAGTTTACAGGGCCAAAAGAATCTAGTCACTATTTGAAGAATTGTTGAGAGATAAGAATTAGCTAAAGATACATCTCAAATCAGCTCTGAGATCTACCTTGTCATTGGTATGCATATCAATGTTAAGCAAAAGTGAAAGGAAAATAGAGAGATTGAGCCCCATAGTTAATGAGATGGTCCCAAGATTGTGTTAACTGTAATCTGGGAGGCATCAATACATATGTAGAATTCCTTAGCAAAATGCAGATGTGGTGCATATATCTTTATAAAATTTTCATTCTTTCTTTCTTTCTTGTAAATTCAAGGAAATATATTTCTATGTTTGTGGGAAGAAACCTTTTGTTTGGAGATTATATGGATCACTCTTTGTACATACTAAGATAAAGAATTAATCTATGAGGATATGCATTGAGTTAAAAAGAAGGAGGTACAAGAAACCCAAGTACCCAAAGAAGAATGGTGCAAAGATTCTTTGTCCAAAGAGCTCAAAGTTGAAGAATGTACAACAATTTGAATGTTGGTACCACATGAGCAAAGAAACACCACCAAGGACTATTTGCACCCTCCAAAGAGTTCTCATGTGAGGACAATAACAGTGCACCTATTGAAGACCATTGGCCAAAGATACTTAACTATAAAACTGAGTGTTTGCTAAGTAATCCAAAGAGCAAATAGGAAGTTAAGAATTTTTGGACTTGGACATTCTTTAGGTGGGTAGTTCTTTATTAGGTAACAAGATGGTGCAAAGAAGAGTGATGAGAAATCCTCAACCATTATCCTTGACTACCTAATGGTGGATAAGTGGGATATGAATATAGGCATAAGCTATTGCAGATCTTGCACCTCACTTTTTTATTGTAAAATTAGGACCTTTGCTCTCTTATAATTACACATGAGTTGAAGGATACCTAACACAAAGAGCCAAAAAACCTTCAAGGTAATCCCAAGGCTTAGATCCAAGCACATTGGTAGATGGTGCTTGAGATGGATGCAAGATGGTGCTTGAGATGAATCTCCGATGGCCTAACATTTGACACTAAGTTTGATGATATTGGTGAGGAAATGAACAAGAAAATAGCCAATCCTTCAACAAAGAAAGATCAATCAATAAGAATTGGAGGATTGCTAGTTACAAGGACTCAATACGGAGAGTGGTTGTAGCTTCCTTGATCAGACAAAAAGGAACAACATATCTGACCATAAACCAAGCTATCTTCTTTGAGTATGTTTACTAAGAATCTGCAATCAATTGGACCAATATCTTCTACTAGTAGACTTGAGTGATGGTCAAGGAGCTCAAAGAAGATGCAAGTGCTGCATACCTGCACCATTCACAATACAATTCTACATAGGGCTGAATTTGCTTACAAGTGAGGAAAGGAAGTGAGTTTCCTAGTCAATTTTTGTCAAAAGAGTACTTTGCCACTCAATTAGAGGTGAAGATTGTAACAAAGGGAATCTAAGAGGTGGATGAAGAATTTTCTTGGACCAAAAGATTTTAGGAGTGTCAAGGAAGAATACCACCATAATTTGAAAGAATTCCACACTTGCAAAGACCACCAGAACAACCATGCAACCAAGAAGAAATCCACATGTAGTAGACTTGTTCTCCAAACAAGAAGAAACAAAAGATAGAAGAAGGTGAAAATGAAAGGAAGAACTCACCTTACAAGACACAAAGATTGAATTGGAGGAAGAGCAAGACAAAGAAGATGCAAAGTTTGGACCCACAAGAGAGGAAGAGCATGAGAAGGAAAGTCATCCCTCTAAAGTAGTCTTTGCCAAAGAACAAGAAAATCTTTAGGAAAAAGATCCCATGACACTAATTTTCCCAAGATAAACATCCAAGGCAAAAATTCATGGAGCTAAAGGGAAGGAACCAAAGAAGAAGTAGAAATTCAAGACAAAATCCTTGAAGGAGTTTGCAACTTGGTGGATATGTCTAAAAGTTAGTAATTATATACAAAGACAAAGGTGTTGTTACAATGCAATGTATGCATCAAATAGCACAACCTTTATATTAGATGCTATTTATTTGTTGTTGAAGTATTTGCATATGATCATGCACTTATACAAAGAAAGCTGGCCAAAAGTAGTAGATTGTGTTTCCTTGGCAAAGATAATGCATATGAATTTGTGCCTATACAAGGAGGAGTGCAAAAGTGCAATGACTTGTTAGAAGAGAACCAAGAGTTAAAGAGACAAAATTCCTTGTTGATTGTTGAGCAAAGGAATCCTGAAGAGGAAGTACAAAAGACTCCAAGAAGACATTTGGGTGTCTAGCAATTAGAAGCGGAAGTGGCTCAAGAGCAAGTTATAAAACCGGGTTGTACCTTTTCTTTGGCTGTAGCAAAATTTGGAGACCAAAAAGGAAGAAATATTACTCAATAATCCCATATAGAGGAGTATAGAACAAATATTGGTCATTGGCTAGAGGTCCTACAAGTAGAGCTGTAAAAGGAGGAGGAAAAACAAGCAACAAACCAACCTAGGATGCTAGAGGAATTCATTGCTAAATTTTAGGCCCTATATAGTACCCCAAAGAAATTATAAGTGCAAAGATGGAGAAAATGTTGGAGGATCTTTGGGACTAGCTCATAAGCATTGCAGCCAAAGGAAGGATGATCAAGACCTAGTTTCACAAAATAAAATTGTAAATTCACACCCTATATAAGAAGTCAATTGAGGAATAGAGTGCTTAGTATTGGACCTTGGAGAACACACTATTAGGAATTTAGTGAATCATGGGATACCTTAAGACTAAAAATAGCAAGTTACAAGGAGAAGATTGAACTCTTCCTTAGAGCAATTACATGCAAAGCAAGATATCTGTAGTAGGACTTTCTGTTGAGTTCTTTGTAGTTAGAATTTTTTTCTTAGAGCAATTAGACACAAAGTAGGATCTTTGTAGTTTGAATATTTGGGCTAGTGCAAGTGATCCGAAGAGGACAAGTATGAAGTTTCTTGGGAATAAAATTAGTGTCTTCTAAAGACAAGTTGAGAATAACTGAATATTCATATGATAAGGAGATACAATGTACAATGGCAATTAAGACAGTTAAAATATTGATAGATCTTTACATCTATCAACATTAGATCTCTTATCTTTTGAATGGACTTTCTACCTAAGGTTACCATTCAATGTAAAAGTTTATTCAATAGCAAATAAATTGAATAAAGAGATGAAGACACTTGCTCTATATCACTTTTGCTTAATCATACATTCTTTACCTAGTAGATGTGGAGAAATATTTGATAAGAGTGAGACCAAGTGCCTTGTGTGTTGGATCTCTAATATTTGTAGCCTTGAATGTTTGATGGTTGGTGTCATATTGTAAAGCAATGCCTTGATGGAACTTAGGTGATTTGTAGTATTGATAGTACTTTGTATAAGCAAAGACAAAGAGTGGTCAAGGAGGCAAACCCTCTTGTAGAAGGGTAAAACATATTCTTTGGAATAGGAATCTTTGTAGTGAAGTAGACCTTTTTTATCATATTAAATCATCACATTCATAGTTTAATAGGAAGTTATCAAATGTGATTGTGATCTTTCATGTTCTTCTTTCTACGTTGTTTGGTGTCAATGCACTCCTTTGTGAGTGGTTTTTCCCAGAGGCAAAATAAGAAATAATAAATAATTGCATTGTGACACTTTTCTTTGCATCTACTCATCTTTAACATATTTTTGTGACAATGACCTATTTCTTATTATTTTATTTCTATTTGGTCAATATTGGGAGGTTTCAATTTAGCAATTTTGGTGGTCATAAAATAAATTTATGGGAGATCTAAGAGACATCCCATAGATTGTTATAGGGTGTAGAAGGAGGTTATCTACATTTTATTAGAGGTGCTCATGTAACTCTATAAAATTTTACAAGTCATGTTTTTCATGACCCATCAAAGTTTCTAGGTTATGGAACATCATGTAGACCATGGGGCCCAAAATTTTGTCCCAAATTTTATATCAAGAAAAAAATGAATCTCAATCCCAAAATTTTACGGACCAATTCACAAGTAGACCTCATTTGGTTTGCGGGGCCCATCCAAAATTTTACGAGATGCTTATGGGATCAGCCTACCATGTTATTTCCAAAAGTGAAACTACCATTGTGTTGTTACACTAGAGCTATGAGGAGGTATGTCTCTCACAAAATCCTCTTAAGTTTGAGGAAGATTGTATTTCATGTGACATTCAATATCTATTTAATGCCTTTGTGGAGGAGTTTAGACTATGGATAGGCAATAGCTTTGTGCATCTCACAAATAGGCAACAAAAGATTGTGCATTTGATGAAGCATCAAAGTTTTGAGGTGTTTTTTAATATAGAGATTCTTTGAATTGCTATGATTTTCCTTGAAGGAACCATAATGCTATAAGTAGAAATGACATAGCCTTGAAAGGATTTGGAAGCCATAGCAAAGAGGTATGATTGGTTAAGAGAGACGTAGGCCTCTCTACATACCTTGAGAACTTTCTAGAGGGTGGCTAAGTGCTCTTCCAAAGTATTATACATAGAATCATAAAGGTAGAGTTCAACTAGATGTTTGAGATCCATAATTGTGTATTGTGTAGCATTGGAATATAGCATGGGTATTATGTGGTACCCTTCTTCTTTTTGTTTGGTAGTTTTCAAAGTAAAGAGTGATATTTGGAGTAGAAAAGAAGGTTAGATGAAGGAAATCAGTGGATTTGGATCCAAAGTAGGAAATTTGATGCGACCCAACAAAGTCAACTTTGTATGGGAGTGTAATGAGGCTTGGATCAGACTTGGAAGGATGGAAGATCCGAAGTGAGGATACTTTGCATTGGGTTGACGACACCAAATCCAATGATCTTCAACAACAAACTTGACTTGGGTTGTACCAACCAAGAGAGATACCCATGCAAATGGCTACCTTATGCAAGGTTATATTCAAAATTTATAGGTGTAAAATGCATAAGGTGTTATTTTCAATTGCATTTTGATTGACAAATGACTGCAACTTAGAGAAGTATAAAATCAAGAATTAGCAAAGGGAATATTTGCAATGTTGAATCAAGTTCATCCTGTTAATTTGTTTAGTCTAGTGGATCAAGGTAGAGTTCTTGGCCTAGTCATTGGGTTGTTGTATGCAAAACCAAGTGAGGAAGAGCAAGTCAGGATGCCTTGCAAGAGAAGTCACCTTGTTTCTGCAATCTTGGTCAGAAATCCTATCATTTGGAGAGTAGATATGATAAAAAGATTTGAAGTATTGAGCCAACTCCAAATTACTTTCCTTGCATGGAATTGGAATCTGAGTTTTCCAAGGTTCATGACTAAGATAATTGCAAGTAATTTTGAGGATAGTTTGAGTGCAAAGGGGAAGAGAGGAAACCCAACATGTTGGACCAAGTGCAATTGGAGGTTGGTGTTGGTGAATAGTGTAGGAGAGCCTACAAGGATTACCTTTGATCAAAAGTGTGATGCCTCAAAGGAAATAGAAGAGTTGAAGGCATTGTTCAAATGAGCACAAGAAGAAGAATGGGTATAAGATGGATACCTATGTGGACCCGATGAGGCAAAGTATTTTTGAAATAGTGATAGAAATAATGAAGCTAGAATGCATCACATATGCAATGAAGCAACAAGTTGTGTTCTTCTACATGTTGTTTGCAAGAGCAAGTGTGAATTGGGTGGGTTGTTTTTACCAATAGATGGAGCAAATGATAGGGCAGTGGAGAAAGGATCTGCCACTACATTACTTCATGCCATTGATGGCTCATTTTTATTTAGCTTTGAACCTACTCACACCCAAAGAATGGTAGAGTATGGTGCCTTACTTTCATTTGGACTACAACAAGTTGTGGATCCAAAAGAAATGCGTTGTATGTTGGAGGTGAGGAGAATGACCACTACTTTGCCAGAGCAAGATGAGAGAAGGCAATGCCAATACCAGTCCCAAAGCCAAAGTAGCAAACCTGATCCAAGGATATTGTGTTCCCAATGAAGAGGAGGGCAATTAGAATATTGAACCGGAGTTGAGCCATAGCAATGGTGGACTTGTCCTTGGAGGCAAAAGATGAAGAAGCCAAGTCAAATTTGGACTTGGAAGAGGAGGAACTTACCCTCAAGAGTCAGGGGTTGAATAATGGAAGTGAAGGTGAGCCCAAAGTACAACAAGATCTTGGAGGAGTTGATGCTGACTGAATAGATCAAGAGTTCCACAAACTAATTGAGCGGATCGAAGGTAGAGATGTTTCTTGCATGGGCCTACTAATGGATGATATTTCAAAAGAGCGGAAAGAGGAACCAAGAATGGTGTTCCAACATGGAACTCAATCAAAGTGCACTATGAAGACAAGTGATGTCAGGCCAAGTGAACCCAAGGAAGAGAGCTCCAAAGGAATTTCATGAGATGTAAGGGGATTGTGACCTTGGACCAAAGTACATATGGTCATGTCCAAAGAAGAAGGAGGACTAGAGGACAAGATGTTTTAGTGAGTGAATTACTTGTCTAGTGTGGTGTGTCCGTTGTTGGTATATATGCAAGAGAGGATGAAAAAGGTGAAGATAGAGCATCCAAAGGTGAAGAACAAGTTGCAAATGGTAAATGCCCTAACTGCAAAGGCAATTGAAGGCAATGCTTGTGCAAGTTCAACACAAAGCTAAAGTACTTTGGATTGACACGGTCATCCAACAACAAAGTCTTACCCATCTGTAGAGGAGTTATGACCAACATAGAAGGTGGACAAAAGGAAGATCTTCTAGAGCAAAAGGAAGCTCTATAAAAGATGAAGGATGAGTTGGAAGAAGTGAAGACTGATCCATTTCACCATACTACCCAAATCCAAATGCAAGAACAAAATATGGTAGAATTGAGATGGGTAGCTATTGAGAAGGGTTGGGATTGGCAAAATGAGATGACCAACTAAGCTAGAAATAAACAATGCTTCCATGACCTTGTCCAGCACACTAGAGCTCAAGTATCCAAGGCAAAAGAAGAAAAGAAGGGAATGGAGGAGAAGCATTTGATAGAACTACAGAAACTTTGTATGTTGTTGGCAAAGGATGTAACCCAATGCAAGGCACTCTAGGTGAAGGAGGGTTCAGATCCACTATGCAATTTTACTTGGCATTTCAAGGCAATGAACAACATTGGAGCCAAGGAAAAAGTAGAGGAGGCATACTTGCACTAGTTAAAGTTGTTAGTGTAGGAGACAAGGCAGAAAAGAAAGCAAAGGAGGCAGATTTGAATAGCATGCTTATTCATCTTTAAGATAGAGTAGATAGGAAGCTGATAGAAGTAGGAGATAATATTTGCCTTAGATCAGATTAAGTTAAAATGAAAGTACTTAGTCTTGCCACTACTTTGAGCAAGAAGATAGTGAGTCAATCTGAAGTTATTGAGATTGGAGTGCATGTGAACTTGGTTGAGTTACTCGGGTCATCTAAGGAAGTTAGAGTAGAGAAGGAGGAAATAGTTAGACTAAGTATAACTTTAGCTGCAATGCACAATGATAATGTCATAGTAGTAGATGTAGAAGTAGATGATGCACCCAAAGTGCAAGAGACACTAGTAGTTAACTCAGGTCAAGAAGCCAAAGTAGAAGTAGTACTCAGATTGGATCCAAGTCAAATAGCAATTACATATCTTTAGTAATATGGCAATTATATATCTGAAGTAGCTTTCTATGTAGAGTCACTTTGTATCTACAACATAATAAAAAGTAGTTGTTACAATTAAGTAGTTTAGGTCATTTTTGTAACTTCCAAGTGATCTGACTATTGAGCAGTCATTTAGACTGTTTTGTATTAAGTAATGAGCAAAAGATAATTAAAGCAAAGTTTTGATGAAGTGCTTGTTTTTTTTTTAATTCCAAGTATCAATTGAAAGCCTTTCTTTGTTGAGTGCATGAAGGAATTTGGATTGCAATTGAGAGATTATTAGATGTTTGATTCTATAATTTTGAATTCCATTATGTGTGTTTGATCTTGAGTGAAGTGCATCCAAAGCATACCTTGATGGATCTATGAGAACAATAGTATTGTTAGTATTTATCATTGGTAGTTGCAGACAAGAAGGTGATGCAAAGTCACTTCAAATTGGGAATTGTACCTTCAATGGAGGAATAGAATACAATTCCAAGGCAAAGTAGCCATCTTTGTATCAACTAAATCATCACAATTGATGTAATTTTTTTACTAGAACTGAGGAATTGTGATTTTGGGTGATAGTTATGAGTGGCCAAAGCTCTAATGAGCATTTGCTACTCTCTTTTGGGTGTTGCTTCTACCCAAGAGTTTAAAGATGTAATCAACAAAAATACCAAGTTACCTTCACTTTGTATTTGACCATTCTTGACCTATATTTCTATGAGAATGAATGATTACTCATGCATTAATGCAAAAGTGATATATGTTGGATTGTCATATATTTATTAGTCTGAACACCATCACTTTTAATGAAAAATTTCCTAATTCAATGATGAATGTTGTTTTATGTTTGTCTTTGGGAGATTCAACAATTTGAGGCTTGTTGGAAACTTGGTTGAGGATTATGTTAGGAAAGGGAATCAAAAAGGGTCCAAAATGGTAGTCTTTTTGAGGTGATAGTAATCTTATTAAATTTGGGTTACTGTTCTCTAAGATAACAAGGATTGAAGATATTCTGATTCCTAAACAAGGTAGATGAACTTTACAGTAACAAAGATAGTTAATGAAGCTCTTCTTTCACTAGGTGCATGTATTTGGGATTCATGTGGTAGGCATGGGTACAAACCATGATAGTGCCTTCTTGGAGCTTGATGGTATGTTGATATTTCTTGTGGTTTAGAAGCTCAAAATAGTTTACAAAAATACATACTAGAAGTTGCAAATTAATGCATTGTAACAAGGTCATTGTGTGTATAGAATGCTATTGGAGATTTGTATGAACTTGGGTTCTTCTCCAATGACAAAGATATCTAGGGGAGTGGAGTTATCAATGAAAATAAAGCATCATGGAATTTGTAGGGTTGAAGCCTCAAAGAGAGAAGAACAACAGTTGTGATAGACATTCAGATAGGTCTTAAGGCCATAGGAGGAGAACGTAGATTTTTTGAGTCTACCATGGGGTTATGGAAGTAGTTAAAGACTATCAATTGGCTTTTCTATGGTTCAAGATGAACATGAAACAAGTCAATAATGATCACATTAAAGTATTTTGATAAGAAATAGGTTGATCTCACAATAATACAATTAAAATAATTGATACAAAGGAAATGATCACTAAATAGTTCTATTGCTTTTTTTAACATCTTGGGCATAAATCAATCTTGGAAGAAAGTGATGTTACCATAAAAGTGCCCATAAAAATAAACAAAATAAAATAACCATCATATAGAATAAATTTTCATTAACCTTTCATTCAATTCAAAGATGCTTATTCCTTCTTATCAACCATATCAATGTCTTCACCAAAGTCTATGTCTTTGCCTTCCTAAAAGCATGTCTTCACAAAGAATGACTTTGTCTAAAGAGTTTGCCTTTGTGTCCCCTTCTCTAACTACTTTCAACACTATAGCACCTGAAGGTCCCATCAAAGCATTACTTCAAGAAGGCTACTTCAAATACTAAGAATCAGATAAACAAGGGATTCAATATCTTCAATTACAAAGATTCATTTATACTCATGAAATCAAAAGACATACATACTCTTCATGAAGAAATAAGAAAATGACAAGGAGAGTTTTCTCCTTTGCTTTAATCAACTTTTTTTCTGAACAACATGGGTCATTTGACCTAATAGCTTAAATAGTTAGATTTTATTTTAGTTGGTTATGTCTTTAAACTAACAAAAAAAAAAAATTAACTACCATGAAGGAAAATTGCTTCCTTTGAGAAGGAAACTACTTATATTGAATTAATTGCCTAATTACCCAAAATAACAACTTCTATTGGCAAAGACTAACATTGACAAAGAATTCCTACAATTCCTATTCCTAACCTATAGGCACGATCTGTTTACTCTAATCTCAAATTCTATCTAGTTTATACAATTCTCTATTATATCATATCAGCTAACTCTATTGCTACTTACTTCCAAGGTCTTTTTGGCATTCCATGCATAAGCTTGTGTTTGATCTTCTTAAGTTCCTTCAATTTGGAACCAAATAGATTTTACTCCATAAACTTGATAATAATCTCATCCAACCAAATGCACCTCCACCTAGGACAAAATTCTTGCCAAAATCATCTCCTCTTTGAATTGCTCTATTTTTGTCTTGGCTGGAGTGTACTCTACAAACTCAACAATAATCTCATCCAACCAAATGTACTTCCACTTGAGACAAAATTCCTTTGCCAAAGGCACCTTCTCTTTGGATGGCTCCATTCTACTCTTCACCACTCAAGCATACTCAACAACATTATTACACCTTCTTCTTTGGAAACCATCAAAACATATATAGGAAGTAAATGTCCTATCACTCTTACATAATCAAGTTTCCCCTCTTACTCATGAATACAAAGGATGGCTAATTCTAAACCTACCTTGCCAAAGTTACTCCTCTTTCCTTTGTCCTTTTTTAGTTGATGAAGTTTGTCTACAACCTTTGGCTTTAGTGCTCCCATTGATTTATACCTCTCTTCTTCTAACTTGGCTTTCTTCATTGCCTTGATAATGAAAATCTAATTTTTTCTTCTTCAAATTTGGTACTCTTCTTCAAAATTCATTTAAGATTGTTCTTTATCTTTGATGTTGTTTGACCTATATCTTCAACTTTTCATTCATTCTCTTTTTACATGTAGACAACCACATGAGTTATCTCAACCTTTGCCACATGACTCTCTCTTAGATCAACCTTCTTTATATTAAACTCCTTTTGCCTTGTGATTATATAGAGTTGTATTTATTTTCCTTACCAATCTTGGATGTTTGGCCATTGCTCCTTATACTATAGATAAATGGACAATAGGAGTCTATCAACGGAACATTTTTCATCTCTATATCTTCCAGGAATACTTCCTCTAAAGACTTCTTTATGGTTGCCATAGACTTCTAATCTAATATTTCATCTCTTCTCCCAAAGATCTTCTATAACTAAAATGACTTGCTTGAATATTTTGTCCTATAACCTCCAATATTGACTTGGTAAATAACTTGATAAAGCTTTCATTTTCCACATCAATGATCTATGGCAACTCTTTTGGTTCTTCTTTGGAATGAGGTCCACATTTTACTTGGTCTCCTATCCTCTCTTTCCTCTTTCAATAAAGAGATAGTCTATAAACTCTCCATGAGTATTTCCTTTGGCATTTTCTGGATTGCATAGGGAAAGTCCTTTCTAAGGGCACCATTGTTGCCTTACATTTCTTTGTAGTTCCTACCTTCTCTACAAGGACCATCTCCTTTGGAGCTTCATAAGTCCTCTTGAAGTATATATCTTTTGCTTTGGTCCCTTCAAAAACTTATTCTCCATTTTAGAATCATTTCTATATTCATATTTATTTCCATATTTAGAATCATTCTTATTTCAATAAAAAAGGAAGACAATAAGTTCTTGATGGACACTTTCTTCATCTCTCCAACTTGGTAGATAGTTTTGTCTTCTCACTTCTCTCACTTAGATGTATAGGTGCTTTGACAACATTATCTAGTCCTCTTTGAAATTCCTTTTTATGTAGTAATGGGGTTACTTGTAGAGGACAAGAAATACTTCTTTGAAGATAACTTCATTTAGAATCATTTCTATATTAGAATATTATTAAATACTTACTGTCTTCACTTTAGAATTATTTTAGAGTTATCTCTTCAAAACTTTTTGTTCCTTGATCCTTTCAAACTTATTAGCTCTAATCCTACATCAAGAAAGTGAGATGAAGCTTTTGAAAGACCTCTTTGTGTCCAATCATCTTCCACTTCTCAATGATTAGCATTAAAAAGTTTATATTTCTGTCTTTCTTGTCATCTTCTTACTCTTTGTTCCCACCAATTTTCACAATGGAATGAACCCTTTCTTTTGTATTCTCATTCACCTACAATTGAATCTCCTAACTAGATTTTGACTTAAGTTTTCTTCATGTTGAACTCACTTCAGCTTACATGGTCTATGTTGTAATTACTCCAACTTAAGTATTTAACTAATCTAATATAAAAGTCTCCTTTGGTAGGAAGGGATAATCTATACTTAAAACTCTAAGGTGTCATGCCCTAATCATGCTTCCAATTTTTCCCCATCTAATGTGTATTTCTTGCTAGGTAAAATTGGACCATTGGAGAATTCTTGATGCTTCTATGCAAAGTTTAAAATTCTTTAGCTTTTGGTGGAATTAAAAATATCTTTTTCCTTCCTTCCTTTGTCTATAGCCAACCAACAAGTCTTTGGAATATTTTTCTTTTGGTTTTTGTATCAATTGGCACAAAGACAAAATTACTTTTGGGTGTACAAAAGTATCTTTGTACCAAATCTCTCCACCAAGAATTAATACATAATCATGTAATAATTTTCCAAACACATACATAAAAACTTACATACCTCCATATTGGAGAAATAAAATAAAGAAGAAGAATGAAAGTTCCAAAGATTCAAATTTTTGAATACCATAAAACCATTGATGGAAATTAAGGTAGTGCATCATGGACTAAGAAGGCATGAAACAAAAATTTATCACACTCCTTTATGGCTTCAACTCCAAAACACCTCCAAGACTCATGCCTCAAGACATTGATCACTAGAGAACTCAATGAGAGAGATACTTGCAAATGAAAGATGTTGAATACTTTGTTATCCTTGGTTTATATACTTGAGAAATTCTCATAGATAAAATTATTTATTACTAGAGTAAACTAATTTACAAGGAAAAAATTTAGCTAGAGCCAAAAGTCTAAAGAAATATCTAAATTGCTTGTGGTCTTATCTTGACCAAACAACTAATCTCATCTGCTTGTAGTCTAATCTTGATCAAACAACTAATCTCATATGCTTGTGGTCTTATCTTGACCAAACAACTTAGTCAAGGATTCTTTCATATGTTATTTTAGACTAGCAAATTTTACACCAAAAAAGGCTTTGGAACCAAGAGTTCTCAACTCTTCACTCAAAGCCAAATATTAAAGAACAATATAAAGTTAATATACTAGAATAAAAAATAATGATTCTCACTCTTTTAACTTCCTCTTAAATAGTGTCAACTCTATCTTAAATATGACTAACTCTAGCTAATCATAGCTAATGTAAAAGCTTGGTTAGACTCCATATAAACAATAGCTTTTAACTAATTGTAATACTAAACTAAATATCCCAATTAAGGATATATGCATTAATAATATTATATGACAAGTTTATGAAAGAGTGCAATCTAGTAAAGTGGTATGATAATGATGATTCAAGTGAATTTAGCAACAAGAGAAGTGGTACACTAGGTATAGAGTTTGGATCTAGAAAGTTGGATGAGATGCATAAAAGTTTTACCATAAGGCCATGTGTTTGTTATTATAGTGAAAATGGAAAGGTGGTTTTGACTTCAAAGCAAGAGGAACAATAACTCCAAAAGGTCAAAAAGTTGAGAGTCATATGAGCCAAGATCATATATGGAGATTTTTGTTGTAGGTTGTTTACTCCTAAATGATAACATGCACTTCTTCCATGGCATAGTGACCTTTGCTACTAATAACCATGATACATCCAAGAGGACCAAGAATTAGTCCAAAAAGTTAAAAGTCCTGTGGACCACTATCATATATGGAGATTGTTGTTGTAGGTTGTGTACTCCCAATGATAACATGCACTTCTTCCAAGCCATAGTGACATTTGATGCTACTAACCATGGTACATCCAAGAGGACTATGAATTAGGCTGATTTTGGAAGGTCCATGAAGATGTAATCAATGAAAAGTTTTGCATTGCCAATATTAGTGTAACTTGGTAGGTATGCCAACCAAGTGGATACAACAACATCCATTTTCTATGTGATTTTCTATGTTTCTAGTGATAATGTAAGTTGTAGGTTTGGAATATCAAGGGCGGCCATGGTTGAGCATGGCATGATATTTATTGAGGAATCAGAATCTATGCGGTAGTTTTTAATGGGGCTATTGTTGATGGTGATGGAGATGATAGGGATGCAACAACAAGATGCATAGAACATGGGTTTTGAGAGGTGAGGAGCCAGAGCTAATTGTTGGAAGATCTGCAGTTGGAGTGCAGATGGTCAAGGATGAAGTCAAGACATAAAGGGTTGGGAATAACATACAAAGATATGCACCGCAAAAGTGGTACATCTTATGAAAACTATGGGAGATGTTAGGAGGAGTTGTTTAAGGTAGATGGAATGGCAAAGGGATAAGTTGGATAATATGGAGTAAGACGAGAGTGGATGGGCAATAGGGAGGAAATTCATTGATTATTATAAGGCATAGATCCATGAAGTGGATTATGGAGGGAGTTGGACTCCAAAGGATACATAGGTCAAAGAAAAATCATCACAAAGAGTAGAGAGTTTGTCTCAAAATGGTCTAAAGGTGGAAAAAGGAGAAGGAGTAGCAAGGTAAATACCAGATCTTGTCATAAACAGACATGATTTTGATCCATGATATAAAGGATAACAAAACACAAGTTATCAAGAGTATTGATCAAGAAGACTTGTAGATTGTAGTTTATAACATCCTATGGTGTACATTTTCAATTGGTAGTATTTTGGTGGTTTAGAAATATTTACAACTAGCTTAGTTCTATTATGATTTTCATATTGAAGTAACCTCTAACTCTAAAGAATATTTTTATGAGTTTGAGAGGAGAACCATCCATGTTGATATTGGTGAAGTTCTCACTTAGAGGCCATTTTGTGTGAGCTTTGACATAAGAGAGGGATTAAGAGATATGAGGAGACAATGTTGGTTTTGGTGAGTGCATGAGAGAATTATTTTTGAGTTTTTATCCTTGATAGAGCCTTATAAAAGATGTTCTCCCTTCTAACACATGGTGCACATAAAAAATATCACTAGAGAGGTATCTCTTGTGTCAAATAAAGCACCATTTGCATGTCATGCAAGATGAGTCCAATGTGAGTGGGAAGGCTAAAGAGGAATCGGGATGTTTTATGGGGAGAAATCATGGATTGGAACTTTGAGCTTTGGAGATGTTTGTGATTACACTCCACAAAAGAGACAAGAAGTAAGCTTGTTGAGAAATGGGTTTACCTACTGGTTTTCTTTGCAAATGTGACATCAAATGTTAGGAGAAATATTACCTTTGTATCAAGAGTGAAGAAGGAGGTCTAGAAGTGCTTATTGTATTTTTTGCAGTAGGAGTTTGGAATTGGTAATGGTGTGGATGGTTTCTTCTTGCTCTTTAGACCGTTGGTATTATTAGCATTCTTAGCAATTGTTGAAGTGATGACCATACCTAACACATCAAGAACTTGATGAGTATTTTGAAGGTTAGGGCATTGCTGGTTTCTATGCCAAAAACCTTGCAAATAGTGTAGAAAATGGTAGGGGCTAAGACAAATTTCAAAATTTAGTGATCATCATATTCATGGTCAAGTCATTTGCTACAATCTATCTTCAATGGAGAAGGTTGACACAAAGGTGAGATCCAAGGTTAGCAAGGCTATGCATAATATGATTTAGTTAAGATCAAGGAGTATGGTAGCATGTGGATAGTAAGGAGAAGTAAGTAAGTAGGGTTTAGGGTCCAAGTATGTTTCTTTAGTTTTAGCCCATATAGAGATTTTGTGAGTATACTCCATGGTTTTGGGGTTTGAAGTGTGAGCCTCTCCCATGGTAGTTTTTGAAAGATGTGCTTCACAATCATTGTATTAAGAGGTTAAGGATCAATTCTAGAGAGGAGGGCTTGGAAATTGAATATGAATTGGGATATTAGCTTCATGGACAATCCTTGATATTCTTAAATTGCTCAATGAGTTGATCTTGTTCTCCAAGAATAATTCAGTACAACTTAGTGTGGAGATAAGTTGATGTTAATCATTTTGGACCATGGTTTTGAGTTGATAAAACTATCTACTATTGATGTGGAGATACAATATGGGGAGATACAAATAACATAGGAGGTTTATAAAAAATAGCAACAAATGTTTATAGGTTAATAAGACATTGACTTCCAAATAGTAGCATACTCCAAGATAACACAAAGACTTAATATGGGTTTAGGACAATGCTAGGAAAAGGTCTTCAAGTAGATACCACAGTTATGCTTAAACACACTTAATGAAGTAATAAGCAAGATCATCAACACAAGCAATACATGAGATACTTGAGACTCAAGAAACCAAAAGGTCTATTTTATCAATAAAATGTGTTTGATATTAAAGTATATACATAATAAATAACTCTAATTAATTGCCAGGTATGGCATAGCCTAAGCTAAATTTTCCATGCCATCCAAGATTAAGTTAAATATAGAGTTACCTGCCTTGATTTAGTCCTATTATCCTTTGCTCCCTACTTGTGTTCCACTCTGTTCTGCTCCAAGAACAAAGGGAAAATGGAGAGAAAATAATAAACCCCAAAGGAACAAAAGAAAGGAGCACAAGGTACCGGCTGGAGCAAGAAGGGAGTGCATGAAGCCCAATGAGGGGAGCAAAAATCCCAACCTGAAATACCCCCTACAAGAGCAAGGAGAAAAGCAAAAGAGAGACTAGCAAAGTGAGGGGCCACTAATGCACCTCCTAGTGGACGGTGTAGTAGAGGTACTCTAAAGGAATGTTTGGCAAGGGAGGTGGGAGAGCCCTAGATAAACATGGGCTCTCCAAGCACTACCACCTGTCTATGAAGGCTCAAGGGCTAGGAATGTTGGAGAGTGACCCACATTCTTTGTCTAAGGTAGGAAGTGATCATGGCTTGGGGGAGAGCCATAGCTCCTCTCCTCAACAATGACCCTAGTACATGATCCCAAAGCAACTAGTCAAAGTGATGATGAAGATGTCCAAAGATCTCCACCACTAGGGAAACAAAAGTATCTGATGAAAGGCGTGGTGCATAATGATCCTCCTTCCTCCATGCCGCAATGGTCACTGCCGCTTCCGCTTGAACACCCGTGCATGCTATGACCTTTGCCCATAGGATGTTTGCAACTGCCACATCAAACAATGAGTGTTGCTCCTCTGTGAATGTGATAATATCTGCTCTCACCCAATGTGGAGGTGGTCCTAGAAGGTCCAACAACCTCTCAATCTGAGTATGAGACCATGACCTTTGCCCATAGGATGTTTGCAACTGCCACATCAAACAATGAGTGTTGCTCCTCTGTGAATGTGATAATATCTGCTCTCACCCAATGTGGAGGTGTTCCTAGAAGGTCCAACAACCTCTCAATCTGAGTATGAGACCGTGTAGCTTTGAGGAGCTATGCCATAGTGTCTTGGGTGGCATCATGAACCCTGGTGTGTTCTCCTCCAAATCGCACACCATAGGATGTGTATGCATTGAGAGTCAAAGTGGGACCACATGCGCAATGGTCCTATGGCTCGATCAAGATATGGTGTGTGAGACCCAAGCGCAAGTGAAGTGCCATGGAAAACTCCTCAAACAAAAAGCGTATGTCCTCTATGATGAGTGGGGAGGCATGAAGCCAAGAGAGGCCTTTTGCTCCGGAACCTAATCCAAAATACTAATTTTTTGCTCCCTACTTGTGTTCCGCCTCGGACTACTCCAAGAAAGAGGCCTTTTGAGCCGGATGCCTAAATATCTCTGAATACGCTCTACTTCTCAAAGATTGATTGACCTGCTTGATCTCCAAGTATTTATAGTCTACCTTATCTGGAGTTTCCTATTATAGTGCTCTCTTTTACCGCAATATATACTCATATAGACTCTATTGGGCCTTAGCCATTTTACCTTCTTTTTTCTCCCTTGTTCGGCTTGATGGGGTCTTCCCCTCCTTCGTTTTTTCTATGCGGTCGCCTTCTCCCTTTTACCGCAATTCATATTAAAAACCCAAATATCTCTGAATATTCTTAGAGATTGATTGACCTGCTCGATTTCCAATTATTCTATCTTATCCATAATCTCCTATTATAGTGCCCGCTTTTAACACAAATCATGTTAAAGCACTCTTTGATCTATTGCACAGGCTCTCCGAAGTTCCTGGGACTTTTCACTAAAGAATATTACGTCACAAGAATCTTCCAGCTCCTCAAGGGTCTTCAAGTTTTCTTAAAACTGGATAAAGTTGTCACCTAACTTTGGAATGCCATCCAAATTATCTGAACTGAGCTAAATTCTTGAAAACGATTATTGCTTATATCGCTTATTTACCTCGCAAAGGCATCATCGGTAGTACCACTGAAAGAAGAGACAGAGAAATACTAGGGCGTTTCAAATGAAGAATTGATGGTTTCTTTATGGAAATCCATAAAGTCAGTAAATATTTCTATGGTACCCGTCAACGAGGTGGAGCGTTTCAAATACTCTACTTGTATAAACTTTGACGGGCCGTATCATTGCTAAATTTTCGGTCTAGTTTTTGCTTACTCTGGAGTCACGTGTATCTCCGTAAAATTTTATGAGTCAAGAGAAAAGTAACCAGAATACGGGATTGCCCATAAATTCCTGTCCGATCTTGACAAGTGTCCAGAGTTCCATAGTAATTATTTTTAGTGGAAATTTATGGTTACCCGTAAACCTCTATTTGAAACGCACTACTGTCCAACCAAGTGGGATACATAAGTGCCATAGTCAACAACAAAGAAAAGTTCAGTTAACATGTCACGTCTAGAAACATACTCTGAAGTTACTGCGCTGAGGGTCTTCCAAGTTCTGGACAAAGCTGCTTCTTAACTTTGAACACAAGTGTCGAAGTGGTAACGATTAGGGGAACGGATTACTCGGGGCAAACCTTCTCAAATGAACGCACAACCTTTGAACCCTTTTCCTTGTCCCCATGTCGTGCCCAAGAGCATTGATTCACCAACAGTTAGAGGAAGTTACGATTCTAGGGCTAACTTTTGGAGAGAGTGATTTGGATATGTGTTCCCATTGGAAAGTACTTTTATTAGCAATTCTTCTCGATAGAAACACACGGCTACAGACACAAGCACGTCAGGGCAGGTGTCTGAGTAGGTCATCATGGGTTCTTGCCACGGAAAATATGCTACACTAAAGCGACAGGCCAGCCAGCCGCCTCTTAAATGCCTCCATTAGTTTCCACGCTGTTTGTACCAACTCCAAGAATCAACCAATACTGTCACAAGCTCGTTGGGAGTTCTCATTAATCGTCTCGTTCTTCTGTGACACTACATGACATAAGCACTCAAAAGTGTGTTCTTTATGCAAGTCAAGTTTGCTCGACGATTCACCTTAAACAAACAACTCATCATGCCCTTCCTGCAGACCCACTTCTCCTTGCCACCTTGTCTCACGGTCTCTGGAATTCCATAAATTGGGATGACGTTGCGAGAGAAATGAGGAGGAACAACGGATTTGTGCCTTGAAATGCCGATCAAATTAAGAGAAAAGGGACCCGCACAAGCTAACAAGAAGGATGAAATCAAATTGGGAAATATCTGATCTGTTGTGCTTCCGAGGAACAGAATTGGTCTTGCGGCATGTAGATCTTGCATCTTCACCGCAGAATAGGCTTGCTTAAAAGATTACCCGATACAGATGCTTTTCAAAAGTATGCTACTCCCAGTACGCTTCATTCTAACCAACAAAAGCATGTTAAAGGCCGAATGATCTGAAAAGTTATAAGAGGACGAAAATAGGGTACTCCTGAAAGCTTCTGCGGAGCTCTTTTTGATGATTTCTCTTGTAAATCAAAGGGTCACAAGGGTCAAGAACAGGAGAATAAAGGTTTGCATGTCGGGGTGGGGTCCCTGAACTGCATTGGAAGTTTCCTGTCCAAATCTTTTCTACTACACAGTTCAGTGGAGGTTGTTCCTAAAAAGTGTACCTCGAGAAATTTGTCATGGTACCATAAGTAGAGCATAACATAGAGGAGAAACTGTATGTAGCTGGAGGGAATCATTACGAAAATGAGCTCTGATCGAGCTGATCGAGTCTGTATGACCTCCGGGGTTACACTCTGTCGTGTAACCCCGGAGGTCATACAGACTGCTGTAACAATTAGCAAATCAAGATCATTGCTTTTGAAGATGTCAAACTGGATGTTTAACATATCATGAGATCCGTGATCTCTCGCTTTCTCCTTTAGTTGCAGATGTGGACTGAGTCTAAGGCCAAGAAAGCGCGAAGAGTGTCTGCACAATGTGCAGAAGCTGCGGATTAAGATTCGCGAATAGGATGAGAAATCTGTGCCCGTATGCTCATCGTATGATGATCTAGAAACTCGGTGTTGCTCAACAGGACCTAACATACGTGAGAAAGAAACCTGATAAACAGTAGATCTTTTAAGAGAATCATGTACTGTGAAAGTTCGAGTTCGAGGTCATGTAGCCTCTGGTTCAGAATAATACATTTGTTGAATACATGATGGCTGATTCAAGTTGGTCCTTCAATACGTCTGGTATATCCTCAGGATTCTGAGTTATGAAGCAGTCATCAGATGGACCATTACAAATAATTCGAAGACTTGAGGCTTCGCCACCAAATTACACAAATGAGGCTTCTCGGTGAATTGGGCATCCGTTCTCTCGTAAATCAAGAATCTGATGCAGCATCAATAAAAAACATACTTGTGTTTTACCGTAGAACTAAGCTATTCTACTGACATGTACGTTGTTCGGCCTAAATGAGCTCCATTCTCACCTGAGCCCAAGAGAAGGTCAATCATATACTGAGAATTTGAGAGACCCAAAGCTAGCTCTCTAACTCGGTATATAATCAGCTGCTGCTATTGTGTATCCGAAAGTATTACATGAACAAAACGGACCAGACTACAAGTATTTCTTTATCTGCTTTTTATAATTCGAGTTCTGATTGGTGCGTGTGCTCCAAATCAGAGAACACTTCCATATTTCGTACATTGACAAGGCAGTTTAAAAGCCACAAAAAGATAGAGTTATAATAAGTTAGTTAATTATAAATAACATCTTCCCATCCTTCCTGTTTATCACATGCGAGCGCCGTCCCCTATTAGTAAAATAGTTAGCCATTTGCACTTGGTTCTAATTGCCGCTGTTGTCAAGAAATTGGAAAAGACATGTTACATTGAACGCAATATGGTAATCAAGTATTGTATACAAGAGATAGAATTCCATTTTCTGCCATAGTTCATCCTTGAAGATTCAGGAATTTGCATGTCTGGACAATCATGCGGGAAAATGATTAGAATTATCCACATGCACGGTCCCCTGGTTTGCGCCAAAAGTGTCACGTGAATTTTCGTTTAGAGCTGAACATCGTCAGCTTCAAGGCTACTTATTCCGTGTGACATCTGTCCAGCCTCTACCACATACAACCATGTAACCATATTACCATGTAACCACACCAGCATCATTTGCACCACATAAAGTGGCTTTACTTCCAAGGTTATTTCTGGGGCTTCACGATGCACTGAGTGCTTCGTCTTCACAAAGTATGAAGCATCAAGTCTACACATCTTTGTATGCAGTCTATGAGTCAATAAAGTATACCGGTTTGGTGGGGTGTAATTAAAGGACCGGAAGTACCTCAAAGTTCTAAAGGAACTCTTAGCTGGAGTTGTAACCACGACCACGTAAAGTTGCAGGCATACAGATTTGTGTGTCAAACCCCCGGCGCTCGATTTCAGATGTTTCCAAATAATTTGGAGACCTTTTCTGCACAACACACTACCTCTTGCTTTGAGTATAATATTGATATACTATAGGCTTAATTCAGTACTCTAGGGAATTGACTATTGGGTACAGCAGTTGGCTCCAGAACACACTGATGGGTAGTCTTCATTGGTCATGGAATAGTAACCGAATTTTTTCACAAATTACATTATATTAAAGTTCTTGTAAACAAATAGGAAAAGAACTCTCACGTTTACTTATAGTACCAAGAAAAACCCATAAAATTTTATGGTCACCAAAAAAGTTTATGTGGGAAGTTTTAAATTCTTTAATGGGATTCTTATGGGCACCCAAAGAACAGTAAATTAAAATTCCCAAAGGGTGGCCCTAAGCTACGTCCTAATCTTTTCCTTCTCTGGTTCGGGTGGCTTATTAAGAAACATACTCTTGGGGAACACATCTTATATTTGTGTTGGTTGGCTATCACGTGAAGCGATGTCATGAAGGAAGTCATGTTTCACTGCAGCAATTTTGCCCTTTCAATCTTGAACTTCACATATGGACTAGCTGGACCTGAGGGGATAAAAGTCATCAGCAAAAGTTTTGGAAGATCTTCAACTGGACAAGGAGCGAAAATAAGACCACATGGAACATATATAAATAGGTTAACAGCAGACATAAAGCCCATTGTGTCGGACAGTGGACCGAGAGATAGTGGGATGATACTGACTTAGTCAAAAGATGTACCACAGAGATTTCAATATAGCCCTCAACGGATCCGAAGGTGCCGCTGCTAGCTGTGGGGTTTGAACCCACGCGTACTAGTGTACAGACGATCTTAAGTCGTCCCCCTTAGACCACTCGGGCAAGCTAGCTCTGCTGGAAAACTGCGGCTTTTTTAACTTATACCGGTTTGTAATTGCCTCTCTCATGGGAATTCTTATGACCCACTGTGCAGACTTATATAGTTACCGAACATGGGCTCTGCATTTTGAATTCTCAGAAAGGGCGATGCAGAGATTCTAGAAGAGAAGATGCAGCGTGTTCGACAAGTCTCCATTCTAGAGTTCCGGTTTAGGGCGAGAAACAAGACAGAAACCAAGACAGAACGGAATTGCGGCCGGTTTTAGTACTCGAATGCAAATAAAAATGACAGGAGACTCAATGCTGTGGCTGGAATAAAGTTCAACAAAGTTTGTGAACTTTCTTCAACAGGGAAGGTACCGAATTCTGCAACAGCCGCAGGAAACCCGTAGCGTTTTCTGCGGCTGACCACCAGCCACTTAGGTCTGAACTTCACAGCAAGGTCTGGAAAGGCGCTAAAAGCGGATGAAGGCCTGCGGAGTAGAATGTGATATATCCACATGGGACGCAAAAGGAGAAATTTCGCATTTTGCAGACCACAACTTTAAACTCCGTTCTAGGGGAAATTGGTAGTACAGTACTATTCGAGCAGAGATTACTTGAGCCAGAGTATGTATGCACCGTTGCTGCCGGTACCGTTAATGCAAAGAAATGGCGATTGGATTAGTATAAACGAACCGAATCGGCCTTTGAGATCCAGTTTGGAGCTGTCAACGCTGGATTGCCCGCGTGAGGATGCGATTAATGTAGCTTGTCTGTTTTTGTACGGATAATTATGAACTAGAATTCGGAGTCAAATGTTTGTCAGACGCTACAGCGTACTGAGATTCTAAAGCACTTCCGATCCTGAAAGTCAAATATGCTTCAGAGTATTGCGGGGAAGGAAACCCTACTGTCATTAAACTACTCTGAACTGTTGCTAGTGAAATTAGGGTTTTACATGACCAGTATACAATTGCGAAGTAATAGAGGGTTGACTGTGGGGCCGACAATCTGGTGAAGAATTTTGCCTGGGAACAAGCGTCAACGAGAGACTTTTTGCGGTCCTGGTTTTGGATTGCTTGTTGGTTCTGCTCAATCATGCTGATATTCATCAGATATGGCTATGTATGGCTAAAGATACCCAATGGAATGTTACACACTGAATTTTGAGTACGCGACCGCGAGTGCAAACAAGAAGGATGGGAAGACCCCATCAACCCATGCAAGGAAAAGACAAAGGGGTAAAATTGGGCCAATACAACCCAAATACCCACTGTTAAGGGTCGGCTTGTCAAGCGGTCAGTATTAGAGGTGGAAGTTATTCTGCAGTCCATGCTTGTCCACGTGTTCAACAATGAGCATTCCTCCCTAGACGTTTGGTGAAAGATTAGCAATTGTGACGACTGATGAGATTTCAGGAATTTGGTGGGGCTGGTCATGATCACAAGGTAACTGTGTGTCCAGCGGAGGAGGAAGAGGCCAGGGCCTGCAACTGCAGGTAGTACCGGTACCGTCTCCCCTCTGGTGTAAGGTGATTCCGTGTCGAAGGTCAGTGCGGTTCTGCAGGAACCAGGCAGAAACCACTGGATCGAGTGGAACACCTCTAGATCTAGCCTTGGTCAATTGGTGCAGATGTGTTGTAGTGAGGTCGCAACAACTTGCTGCGGGCTAGATAAATGTCTGGCTTCATTAACTTTATTCTGAGGGAAATCGAGAATCGAGTACTGTAGAGTCAACTAGACGACAAGATTAAAGGATGGTGAAGTGGACTTCATGTCCTGCGTATTCCATGTGAGCAAGATGTCACAGCAATTCCTTCAAAACCGGGATACAAGCCGATCTAACAGTGTAGCTAACTGTCACACGCAAAAGGTAATTGACCAGGTTGTTATTGTAGACTATCAAGATACTCAAATCAATTGCTGCTTGCACATGAAGTTGGCGCCAGGAGCAAACCGTGATTTAGATTCGGGGAATCAATACTAGCAAGTGCATTGATCTGTACAGCACTAAATTCTGCAGAGATCCCTAAGAGAACGACAAAAGACCTGGTTCTTGTGCATCTTGGGTCGTATCAGAGAAGTAATCGTCATTTCCATAGCTTGTTCTGATAAGGGGTGTCATAAGAGGACCGAGTACTGTAATTTCTCGTACTAGGGAGTGAAATAACCACAACACTTGCCGAAACAAGCAGGTGATGCCGACACATCAGCTGATTGTCTCTGTCGTTCACCTATCGCAGTGATTAGGAAACTCCAAAGCAAAGGTGAGGATCAGGATCCAACCCTCCTGCACTATACACAAGCGCTGGGAAGAGACTATTTGAGCAACCTCCGAACGCGTGCTGTTTCAAATTTTTAGCGCTTCCCTTGACTAGTTCTGCTCCTTCACAAAGGAGACCTTCATTCATGTAACTCACAGTCTCACCCAGAATGATAATCGAATTCCATTTGTAAGAAACCTAGCAAATATCTTCACCAGATTGTCATTGCTTTCTCACGCATGCCCACGTTATCAGTGACGCGAGCGTCGCTCCCCAGTACAGTGGATTTTTAAAGGATGATCGTTGAAAAAAGAATTATTGAAAACAAGCACAAACCCCGAATTTGGCGGACCCTAGCAGCTGGAATGAGGAGGAAAATAAAGAAATCCACGAAACCGCTGTTTCTCAATCACTGATCACACTCATCACCGATCGCTCGAAACCATCCACATTGCAGGATTCCAGTCCTTATCATTGATGTATGAGAAGCCCACGAAATCAAGCAACGTTTGTAACTATCATATTTTCTTCTCAATTTTGAACATATTCTGCTGCAGCCTTCATTGTGTTCTGAAGCTCATCACACTGTCGATAAACATGACATAAGTATTTCTGGAGGTCAACTTTTTTGAAAATTTAGGACTGTCCATTGTAGACATATGAATCATTCGTGCTTAGCCCGCGGAGTTCGACCTAGCCTACATCGGGGGCTACGTCTCCAGGAACAAGCTTATGCGCGAACAGCCTTTCCTGCACTTCCGTATCTTAGAATTTATATACAAACTGCTCGGGCTTCTGGTGTATAAACAACTGATTAAAGTTGATGATAGACAAGTTCCAACTTGTCTATCATGGATACAGATTTCAGCCAAAGCAAATCACCTGTCTGTGTACCGGAAAAGAAGAAAACACAATTGCATTCGTATTACTATAGACGTTAGCACAAACACGAAACCCGGCTCTTCTACTTACCAGTAACTTATCCAAGCATCCAACTTCGAAACAGCTTGTGTGATTGCTTATTAAATACTTCCACTTTGCTTAGCAAGAGTAGAATCTCGTTTCAGTCCATTTCTATCTCAACGCATGCGAAGAACTCGAACGTCGTACAGTACCTCAAACGTATCTCGATTCATTCTCTTCCAGATGCAGCCCCAAACAGTAGTCGATTACATCGCTGAGTTGCTGTCTGATTGCGGGACCGGCGTTAGTAGCCTATCGATTAGAATACTCTTAATCAATGCCTCGGATCTACAGTATCAGATGCATGATGCACCAATCTACGTGCAGGCATCTCGCAATGTGTGCGTTCCTTGAAGTCGCTAAGAAACCTCGGACGAAGAGATAGTGCTAAACAATACTTCCAAAACACCAAAGTTGGGGTTTTGACTGCTCACGATGAATCTACAAGGTTCTGCGGCAGACCGTTATCAGTGCAAAACTATTGCGGATTACACTTATCGCAAGGTTAGGCAGCCAGAACATTTTCAGAAGTGTACAGAATCTTGAGATCACTACACCCCAATGCTACCTTGCCTTTCAAATTCTCTTCGAGTCAGTCACTTCTTACATTTCACACTTGGGGTGTAAGTAGAATGTAGGAGTAATCGTACACAGCTTACTTTGATGCCAGTTGTAGTACAACTGTGTGTATGCACCGCATCAAGAACCAATCTTCGTATGTTAGGGTGTTTCAGTTAGATCAATATCAAATCATATGCCCTGACTGTCCTTTAAATTACTAACTGAAGACAAAAGCTAAACACTATGAGCTATTCAAGAGCATTTCCGTATCAGTTTACAGGAGAAGATAGTCCCTTGTTCCCGCGAAACAGTTTGTGACGACCTTTTTATGTTCAACTCACCAAAAGATTTGTAATTTGAATATTTTTAGGCGTAGTCGTCTAATTTCAAGGGCTGTGTTAGGACATGAGTAGTAAAATTCAACTAAATTTTTCATCCTTCTTGCAAACATTTATGTTTCTTGATAACTACTACTTTGTGCACTTTCAAGCAAATTATTTTAATAAAATAACGCATAGTTTATTAGTAAAACAGATCGTATATACTGAATGCAGCGAAATTTTATAGTGGCCGCTATGCTGACACCCCTACTTACTAATTCCATAGTGTACCAACGTAATTGGACCCTAAATTATCCATTTTGCAGCAAATGGATAATTTCATTTCTGCCATTTCCAAAATTTTATTTTTCTCTCCTATCCCCATCAGTATTTCATTTCCTCTCACAAGTTCTTGCAGGAATGACCAGTGCATAATATATAGTCCCATGCGCAATTTGGTCATTCTTTAGTCTACATATAGTAGAAATTAATTACTTGGATCAAGGCCCCGGAACACACAACAAAAGGAATGGAGCCCACAACCTTTCAACGAAACAGAGAGAAAGATTGATGTGGATTCAACGTCTAAAAACTGCAGAAGGATTGCATATTCAAAGAACGTGTGATATAAACATATCTCATACCGGTATATATCAATAAATTCATTAATTCCATTCTCAAGCACACTTACAAACAAGTTTTTTCATCAGTCTGTTTCTATTTTTATGTCTAATGGTGAGTATGTTTTGATGTTTTAATTCACTTGATTTCACACAAGCTTGCACGATCATTGGGTCCATGTGTTTGTCGTGGAATCAACCAGATTGAATCATACACACAATTCTTAGATATTGTTGAAAATATTTTCAAAGACAAATTCTATGTAATATCAATCCCAAAGAGCTTGCATGGAGTCAAATACAAATACAATGTAGAGGATCATTCACCATACAGAGGAAGGTAGAATGTCTCGTTGTGAGTAACAATATGTTTCTCGCTCCCTTGGGTCTGAAGCACTTGCAATTAATTAACATATTTGTTGAACAAAAAAGCCTTCAGATGGAAAATGATCATGCAAACAATAGATAATAAGGCAATGCAATCATCACATGCCTCCAAAGGCTTCTCCTTGTATGACTGATGAGGTCTTCTTGTTCACATACTTAGTCAGAAGTTTAGCACACAAAGTCTTAACTTCTTCATGGAAGCTTCATGTTCATTGTTCGCTCGCAGGATACTAATACTTATAATTTTGTATTTCAATTCAGCTCTTGAACAACAACTGAGAGCAAACAACATGAACGAACATGAAGCTTCAATTCATTGTGAAAAGACCACGTCTTACGCCAAAGGAACAACATCACTTCAAGGCTTGTAGTTGGAAAACAAGAAAATGTTGGTGGTGATATTTTGTACACTAATGTTTCCTTTTCTTGATTTTGAGACAAATACCTTTTCATTGCTGATACAAGGAGGCAAAATGTTCGAAATAAGAAGTCAGTAACCTAGTAGAGTGTAATTCCAAATTACGTTCATAGAGGACTAAAGTTTGAAGGTATGTTCTCTCTTCAAGTATGCTCACAACCATGCAACCTTATGCAACCAAAATCTGGACTAGATCAGAATTGTACTACGCACAAATATTGCTTGCGCAATGCATTACACTAGCACAAAGTTTTAAACTTGTGAGTACTCGGGGAATGCTCATAGAGAGTCAAATTGGCTGCATATCTTTCAAATCCATGAGATGGATGAAGACAAAAATGTAATAAATTTACCTTTGGAATAAAATGGGAGTAGAAAACATCATCTATACATGCATAGACCATTGCAATATCATGCTACTATTCTTGTATTCACAACTTTTGGCATCTGCACAATTTTAAACCTTTGATAGGTAAATTTTGTGGACCTCTTATTCTTGTTTCCAATAAGTTTTGTGTAAACATGTTCCAACAACTATGCAATCTCTTGTGAGATTTTAACTCCCAAGCTCAAATATGATGCATTTTGAATTATGAGAGCTATTGCTTGAACTAAATTATCAAATACATTTCTATGTTCTCCCTTGGTACAAAGTTTTGTGCACCAAAATTGAGGAGGAATAGTTTTCAAAACCTTGCATGAACAAGAAGAGGTTTACAAAATGCCGCCTTTGCTAAGAGTCAATGATGTACAATAGTTATAACATACTCATTAATTGATCATAATCTGCTAGTGTCAGTATAGAATTAGTATCTTACATTGCTTTGGTAAGAAATCAATAAGTAAAAACACATAGTGTTCTTGATGGATCCCAAAAGCACATACATCAACGTCAGTTTGCACAAAATAAAAGTAGATCAATTATGGACAATGTAGACCTCAAATGTACAAAAATGACACCCAAATGTGCATGATATCTCGGCAAAGATAAATGTCATTGTCTAATTGATTGCAGATCTTTCCTATAACAAAGATCCATCAATGCTTTGTAGTTGCCCATGGACGTGCTACTTCCTTGATGCTTGTAAATGAAAATTTTATCGATGTCTATAAAATCTTCATTTTCCTCACTAGTTTGTAAAATCTTGATTATGATATATTTTCCTACACTTTGTGCAAATGCAAAGTATGATCCATACACTACTGACATCAACACTCATATAGCTCAAGCCTCCTAAAAGCAAGAAAATCAAAAATTAAGAGCTTGTGTAGCTCTAGAAGCTAGATTTACTCATGAACAACTATTCATAACATTTCTCTCAAAATAGAGAAATACAACTAGAACAACCTTTTCTTCCATCTATCTTTTCTCCCAATCTTTGATGTTGAAGCATAATCTTGGAAAAAGTTGCTTAACTCAAGAACTGAAATTTTATGAAGTACAATGGTGACACCCTATGGTGCGTGCAGTAAAACCTCATAGACTACTTATTATAAGGTAGGAAAAGACCAACTACTAGTGTTTTTGAGACTTTTAAAACTTTCTATCCCATGATCAATCCCATCCATAAAAGCTATAGACAATACAAAAAATGTAGATATCCCTATATGAAACTATATAGATCCCTCAAAATTTCACTATCACACTCTATACGTGAACCAAATGCAACTCAACCAAATGCAACTCAACCAAATGCAACTCAACCAAATTCAATGATGGACAAGTTCTATGTGTGTGCATTGGCCATTGGCAAATAATACATCTCCTATGTTGTTGATTCTACTTAATATACTCAAAAGAAGAAAGGTTTCTTCTTGTGCTACTACTTCTTGTTACAACACTTGTAGGACGACCACGTACATGTCCCATCTTAGGGTTTTAAACAACAAATATTTGTTGCTGAGCAATCTATCCAAATTTCTCTTGCAATAAATGTTCTTGATAGGGTAGGAGTTCACGGATCTTGGTATGAGCTATTCCAATGTTGCATTGTATGGTACTCGCTCATGTGGTTGGGATCTTGTTAAACACCAATGAGGATGAAAGTGGTTCATAGACAATAGAATACTCATATCCAAAAGCACTGTCAAGAAACAAGTGCATGGTGTTCCCATTGTCCTTTGATAGGCATGTGTGCACTCCATGTTGTTGGTTAAATGTTGGGCTTCACATAGCTTGTCATGTGCCTTTTTTAGTGCAAAGTGAACAATCTTGTGGTGGACATTGCTCCATAAGGAGTGAGTATGGCTCAACAATGTGCATGCATTGTCATGTCAATTCTATATATGCCATATATTCTGCTCTTGATGTTGAACAAAAAGCATCAACTTTGCTACCACATCTTTAAGATCTCCAAAGGAAACTGTAATCCAACTCTTGAAAATAGAATGCTTTCCTTCCTTCCATGCATGAAGTAACAAGTTACACAAAATGAAATATAGAATTTCCTTTGCAAAAGATATTTCATCAATGCTTGCAACCAATGAATTCCAATCTTCCATGAATTCTACCTACTATTTGTGTGTGGCAAAGTCTTTTTTCAAGTTTGCAACAATGTTCTTGGAGATAAGCCATGTACAAATCAGATTTGTGGCAAAAGAGAAAAGTCTTGCAATTTCTAACATGAGTTCTAGCTCACAATCAATAACAATGACCCATGGAAGTAGAGGAGGCAGGAAAATATTCTTGATGTTTTCTAAAGCCCATATGTAATTTCCTTTGGTCTCTCTACTCATGAAATAAAATGCAAGTGAAAAGATATTGTTGGTTAATGCCATACCTACAAAGTGCAAGAGAGGGATTCAAAATTTGTTTATCTTGTAAGTTGAGTCTATAAGAAGAACATTTGGAAACTCTCTAGCCAATGCAAGTGTTGTGGGTGGTGCAAAATAGAGACAAGTAAGTCATCTATTCATGTCACAAGCATAATTATGACAAAGCCTTCTTCTTGGAGCATATCCAATAAGGCTTCAATTGATGTCCTCCGTACAAATTGCATGTTCTATTATATTGCCTTGCCATTGGGTATGTCCTTGGCTATCAAGTAAATATTGGGCTACTATTGAAAAAGAATTGTTTGCAACACTACTTTTGGAGATGGTCATGCATTTGACATCTCCTTAATTGTGCCAATGTTTGGTTTTGATGAAATATGAGCTCAAGGATAAAATGATTTTGATTTTGATAAAATGCTACAACATTGTCAATTGCATTGTGGTTGTGCAAGTTGTTCTTTACTTGAACAAACCATTGTTGGCCACTTGTTTCTTGTTGAATGACAACATCTTATGGACAGTTAAGGGCTTGCATGCTTGATTATCATTTTCTATTGTTGTTCATGAGGTACACATGTTTGTTCTTATACTCTCATCCACACGTGCAACACAACCATACTTTCTACACATCCCTTATCTTTGACACTTTGCTATATAAATGACTTTACTATATATCCATGAGCTATAGCATGGTTCTCAATAGCAACTTACGCTTTTGCAAGTGAACTATACACCAACTCATGTAGAGGCTGCAAATTGTTTGAAGTTTACATTGACTCGGTTCTATTGAAGACATCTAGTTTTGTTGTCAAAATCAAGTGTTAGCCAAATGCAGCTATTTGAGAGAAAAGGAGAAAAAAATACAAAGCTTTATCTTGCTAAGATTGCCATAGATGAAGCTTGCAAGAAAACCACTCTTGCTTTGAAAGAGCTTGTTCACTACATCCAATAGAGCTCAGATTGCAATTAATGTGACCACCAATACCACTAACTTGGAAGGGTACAAAAGAAAACAAGGAAGCTATAGAAGCCTTACTAGAATTGTACGATGTACCACTATTGATTGGATAAGCAGTTGGTCCTAAAAAAAGCTTCTACTATGACTTATGATAAGGATAAAATCAAGAAAAAATTTCTTCCACGAGTTTGAAAAGTTTAAGTTAATCTACAACAATGCACTAGAAGTTCTTGAGATCAAACTTCTTATCATTTAATCTCTCTATTCATCCTAAGAACACCCTAACTGTAGGGCTAGAACCATATATATTCAAGTGTATCAATAGAGATTAAGACATTGTTCATCCAATGAGTAGATAATGAGATTATCTTTTCTTTAATGTATTACAATTGTGCTTTATAAACTGTACATTTTGCAAGAGGTTAGACTAGATGTCTTTGAAGGCTTGCATCTTGATCTCCTTTCATGACTATACTTGAATAGGATCTGTTCTATAGTACATACGTCTTGATTTGTATACACTTTCACAAACAAATCCCACAACCCAAACGATGAGATGAGGCTCAGGTGCCAATGCATGAAATACTATGTGTAGCCTTAGCTTCATGGACTTGGGGTACACTACTTGATGAAATTCATGTTGTGCTCATTCCAATAGTGGTGAAGGCACTCTAACACTTTGATGTGTCAAGTCTACACTCACTTATGCATTTCTTACACAACTTCTAGCTTAATTTTTTTGAGAGAATTGGTCACAAGCTAGTGGGACACTACCTTCTTTACCTTAGATCCATTATTACATGACATATATTTCTTAATTAAGCTTTTCTATAGTCTAAGCCTCAGGTTGAGTTCATCTGAGATTTCAACTCATTTGAGCGTAGTTGTTCTCAACCGTCCTTTCTACTTCTAGAGGTGCTTAGTTTCCCTATTAGTGTTGTGTGTAGTTATCTTTAATGAGTTAGTGGATCATATTTTAATGGATCTCTATCAAGGATTTTGTCCCCAAGGACCTCAAAAGTTAAGCTAATCCTTTTGGACTATAGTACTAAGATAAAAGGCAACTGTGTGGGAAAAACAAAGGATAGGAAGACCCCATCAAGCCGTACATGGGAGAGACAAAAAAGGTAACATGGGGCTAAGCCCCAACAGAGTCTATATGAGAAATCTTCCCTACCGTACCTAAGATTTCCAAGCTATGCAAGTCGTATGGTCTACACGCAACTGGAGCATCCAAAGAAACATCACCTAATATGATTGCTCTCCTATGGATTGCACTAGCCACCGCACCTAAGATTTCCAATCTATGCAAGTTGTACGGTCTACACACAACTGGAGCATCCAAAGAAACATCACCTAATATGATTGCTCTCCTATGGATTGCACTAGCCACTGCACTCTCTAGAGGAATGGACACACGCTGTCTAAAACATGCTACTAAGTATGAGAGTGAAAGTGGTACCCCTTGATGCCTAACATGATAAGCTCTTGCGCACTCCCTAACAGACGTGTCAAATGTCGTGTCCATCGCTCCATATAACTCCAAGGCTAGAGGAACAAAGAGGTGACCTCACTGCATGCTCCTATACTTGGAGACCTTACGACCTACTATTGCACTCGCCGCCCATCCAGGGGGATGGGTAATCACTCCCTCTAAAATTGTATCCCGCGTAGGGTTTGTAACCACGACATCTGCTATTGTAACCTGATCATCTCGGACCAAGTATAAGTATGCCCTAACACGTGTCCTTTGCAAAGCATACAAACGCTCCCTCCAAGCCAAGTATTCACTCTCTCATACCATAGCAAACACTCTGTCCCTAATGGCATCATGGGTAGCTATCCCCTGTCCTCCAAAAGGGCACCATGTCATGTGGACCACTGCTGCATCTAGTGTAGAACCACACTCACAAGTGAGTAATGAAGATGCAGATGGGTGGACCAAACCTAGGTGAAACCTCATCGCTGTAGAGAAAGTAGCCGGTGCGAGTCAAAATGCCCTAATGCACGGTCGAGCTAGGATCCAAGAACCTACATCCTTACTGGAGCAAGAGCAAAGATTTGCTCTAGTAGCCTGGGGAATGGATGAGTCGACTAAGAGAGAATGTAATGTATGCTCACACTATCGCTCCATCAAGGAAGACTGTAAACCTCTAGTCCAATGTGATGATAGTGAAGAAAAAGGTGGAAAATCCTCTTGTGCTCGTGGTGATAGACTATCTCTTGTCTGCCACAATAACACTTGGAGAGAAAAGGATCCTCCCTCCACCTCTGTCACATAAGTCTCCAAAACTGGCCTATTAACAACCACAAAACAAGAGGAAAGTAGGGGTGCCGAGAAAGCACAACTACCCAAAAATGCTATAGGCATTGTCTCCTCCATAAAAAGCAAGCCAACCCCACCACATGAGATTGGCAGAGCCATCTGTCCACGTGCCAAATCACACACTCAAAAGTCACACCCTATCACACACTCAAAAGTCTTTGGTTCAATAATATCACCAAAGACTCCCATAATCCTCCTACCAAATGCTCTCAAATGTGATAAGAAGGACGGTGAGGAGAGAATTGACCGGATGAGGTAGGATGGTTGCCAAGCAATACTAGAAGAGAGTATACCAAATGCCACCTGTGGATCTCTTAGTAATGGAAGGTCATCCACATGGAGAACATCCTCTGCAAGAGCAACGTCTAAGAAGCGTGTGACAAAATCCCTTGATCCTACTAGCACTCCAAGAACACAAAGTCTATCTATGGATGTGATACACCCCTCTGGAAGCTCAAGGTGTGGAGGGATACCTAAAGGGGACCATGCCCTACACTTTAACATCTTGACTCTCAAGCCTACTAGATGTAGCTCGGTAGTCAAGTAGTCAAAAGCCTACCTAATCCGATCTACCGGGCCTACGATGTGTGTATCATCTGCCAAGGAGGGAAATACACAACTTGGCATGGCCAAAGTAGTAGATAGAAGAGCTCTAAAGTGAGCCATGGCAAATAAGGCCCCCCCCTTCCCCCCCCCTCCCACCCCAAAAGGATCTCCCTGACATGTACAAACAGTGGACTCCAAGATGGTGACTCCCTCTTGTGAACCACCATGCTGGTAGTAAAGTGAAACAAGATAGCCATAAAAAGACCGCACAAAAGGAATGAGACTCACCAAGGATCCAACAACCTCCCTAAGCTCCCTAAAGATGGATGCCCGTGAGACTTTATTAAAAGCGTTCTCAACATCCACCTGTAGTATGATCCACTCCGAATGGATATCTAAGAGTGCTCTAATGCTTAGAGATATAGCCTCACATCCTCCAGGTGTAGCTGCTCCAAATTGATGTGGACTAAGGTGCTATCAAAAGTGAGAACAATGCTAAAGGACAATGGTATGACTGAACAAACACAAAAAGATCTCTCTAATAACAATTGGTCTAATGCCTCTTGTGTCCTTCTCCATTGCATGAAGTCGACCAGCACCTAATACCTGACTAACAGACATAGGAATATCTCCTCTTGCTATTGCTGCAGCCACCTGAAACAACTTGGTAAAACCACTAGAAGGATCATCTATCTAGAAGCAATCTCTAAGGTGCTCATAAACCATCCCTAACAAGCCTCTTGAGGAAAGGCGAGGGGTAGTGCACAATGCTTGTGCAAAAAGTGACCTATCAAGACACAAAGGCTCCTCAGGTTGATAATCTAAGACCTCTAGTGGTAGTCCCTCTACTGCTATAGGATGTAGTGAGTGTAGGGAAGAGATAGTCTCATCAGTATGACTTGCCAAACAAAGGGTGTAGCGCTTGTGCTGCTCTGCTAAACTCTCCCGCCTGACCCAATGTCCTACACCGTTGTAATTGAGTGGACTCTGTGGTATCCTATGGCGATGCCTACCTCTTAAATCATGTAGCCCTAACAGACTCCTCCTGAAGGGCTGCCCAATCTCCCGCTCGGAATTGAAAAAATCTAGCAGCCACCTCTCTATGCCCCGCTCATCCTCCTCTAGCATAACGCAGACACCATCAAGGGAGTAAGAGGAATAGGAACCATGCTAACTCGTCCAAGGGATCACGTGCCAAACGATCAAGTGGTAGGCGAAAAGCCTGTCTAGCCTCATCATGGAGTGTGTGGAGTAGCCTATGGAATAGACATGGACATGGAAAACTAGTATCAAATAACCTCAAAATACAACCCGCCTGAGAAGCTAACCACTCCCATGACTCGATCGGTATCCTTGGAACGATCAACGAAGGGATAGAAGAAGCGTACGTAATCTCGAGTGTCATTGCTATCAATGTGATCGCTCGTCTCACGTGTGCATCCCAAGTGGTCCAGTCATAGTCCTTGTGCATCCTTCCCACATGTGTCTTTACCCCTTGCGAGGTAAAGCGTCGGTGACACACCGGGCATAGTGTATCCCGAGTCGCTCTAGGTGACCCCACATGGGAAGGTGTAGCCATGGCTAGCACAAGAATAATGATAGTAACACATGCTGCTCCTTTCCATATCTCCCCATATCTGCAAAACCATAACCATTCACTTCCCAACTCACATAAGAAAACAATCTCTCTAAACCCTAAAATCTATAAACTCTCATAACTTTCAATTTTAATCTCCAAAATTTTTAAACTAAATTCAGATAGAATTTAATCATGAAAACCAAGAGATTGAAAATCAAAATTCCCTACCCATCACTCTCAATGTACTATGATCACTCTAAACCCTAAAGTACTAAGGGGTGATTAGGAATACTAGTTATTGATATTCACTTCTATAAATAAGATTGGGTGTAAATCAACCAGTCAGATTCTCTTGCCATCATGTGCTAAATCTCTAGAGATACCAAACATTGTGGGAGATACTAAACTGAGAACTATAATAGGGAGCTTTGATGATGCTGATGATGGAGATGGACGAGTTACATAGTTATTAAAATAATGCTGGTGGCATTTAAGCCAACTTGAGTTGATGGTACAAGTTGGATAGAAAACTGGAACTTGAGATATGCATGGGATTCAAATTAAGGGTTAGGTCTAAACCCTAGAAGTATATATCAGATCTGAACAACCCACAGAATTGTCGTTCTCACATCGTTGAGTGCCCAACACGAGTATAGAAGCAGTAATTGAAAAATCCAAAGCTTTCAATGACCAACCTATGTAGTACATTCAAGTCAACTTAGAAACAATAAACTAACTGGAGAAATTGGCTAGAAATGTGAGTAAATTAGAAAATTTCACCAGACTCTACCCATTACGGTAGTTAGATACATGAGCGCAGCAGAGGATGAAACAACATCTATTCCATTCTGGATGCCATTTAGATGAAATATCGACCTCAAAGTCTTTGGAGTTGCTACTTTGATTCCAAAAGAAAATACAATTTCGTAGTAAAGCCAATATCTTCATATTTTAACCAACAACCGATTCATGTCTGCAAGTAATTATATCAGTCTATTTTCCTTTCAATATCACATGCAATAAATTTCATCTCAATTATACTAGGGACTGACGGTAAAGATATGTAAACAGGTATACTTACAATATGAAGTAAAATCATTAACTTCATTTAGAAACACATCCTTCGTTTTTGCTACGCGGTCGCCTTCTCACTCAATTTAGAAACACAATTTAGGTGACTGGGTCAATGCAAGTAGATGGGACCATGTGCTCCACTCCATCTGGTACGTGTCTCGTGGCTTTCCTCCAAGCAATTATGTTATATGCTATGTAGACTAAAAAAGTCTCATGACCAAGCTGCGCAAGAGGCCATATAGTGTGCACCAATCATCATGTCTGCAAGGACTTGTGAGGGGAAACAAAATATTGAAGGGATAAAAACAAAATATACAATTTCGAAGATGGTGCAAGAAAAAGAAAAAGAAAAAAACATAATAAATAATTTAAGATCCAATCAAATTTGAACACTCAGGCAAGGCAAGGGTGTCAAATTAGTAAATGGGGTATCGGCCTAGCGACCCCCCTCTTTACCCACCCATCCCCTCTCGATCCCATAAATTCCCGGATTGAAATCCCCATAGTTTACGGCATCCAAGGCGTTGCACAGGATAATAATCTAGTCTCTCCTAATGAAATGAAAACAATTTGACCTGTGGACGTTGATGTACTTGGCTACTGCATCAGCTCATTCCGCCGTAATCAGGATACTTTAACATTGAATGTGAGTTTATCTTCTGGGCGGGGACCGCGTCGAAATAAGGGCCTTGGTCTGAATGGCAAATGAGGCTCAAGTTAGATCAGCCCTATCGAAAGGTTTCCCCATACTTTCTGCGACACTGGAGTCCTTTCGATCCAGACCAAGCAAAATCTAGAACCTCGAAAGATATCTGTAGACAAGCCGTCAAGAAAGATTTGTACACGAGGTACCCGGTAAATCTCCTACTTTCGAGACTGTTACAGTTTCACGTGGTCATGCGGGCATCCTGGATGGACGCTAGGGCCTTTGTTCATCCTTCAAAGGACGAGAACTTACTGGCAAACCGTAGTCTCATTACACGGAAAGAAATATACACTGGATGTACGATGAACAGTTGGCACAAAATATGCATAATCGTGAAGTCCCCGGTAAGGTCATCGAGATGCATTTGTGCCATTCAATGTAGTTTGCCGATCAGAAACTCGAATGTCATGACTTCTTCCAGTTATGTGAACAAAATAGTGTAAACAAATTCATTGCAATGATATCAATGTGATCTAGAAAAGAATTGCACTTAAAGTCAGAGTTTACATTTCTATTTGGAAGGCAGAACACCAGTTGTGGTGGACGAATATGGGATGTAGATCCAACCTCGTCACAAGGCAGTTGGGGAAGTTATCTTGCAGACTTTGGGTATATATTTATGCATCCCAAAAGTTAGAAGATAGGCGACCGCGTAGGAAAAACGAAGGATGGGAAGACCTCATCAAGCCGTACAAGGGAGAGACAAAAAAGGTAACATGGGACTAACCCCAATGAGAAGTTAGAAGATGGGACAAGTGGACAGTAGGAACTAAAACCTATCAGGGTATTTTCAATCCGACTACCGCGTATACCAGCACCGCCAGATAGTGAGATTTGGAAGTACAGGTTGAACTTAAAAGAATCCAAAATGTACCTAGCCGTTGTAGACGTGATATTATCCCAGGGATTTGATGAATGTAAGCGTGGGAATATCCACATTCAGTGCTATCCAGCCGAACGACTATTGACGATGATCACTCCCGTCAAGGAAAGTGCTAGAAATTGAGGCTTCTCGTCCTGTATCTCCAGTAGGTCATATTTTACGATGTGCGTCATAAATACTCATCTAGCAAGAGGCACACCTTAGTGCATGATCGGAGAGCCAACGGTGAAGTCTACCATCCATGTCCGCTAGTTATGCAGTATCATGGACCGTGACGACGCAGTAACCTGTCCCCACCTCGTGCTTCTTAATGATGACCTACTGTCATGAAGGCGTTGATTAGCAGTTCAAGCTTGGTGCAGCGCAACAGTTCGAAGACCCAAATGACATGAAAATGGCAGGGGTTTATACTGCCTTACGTCGTGAAACAGTGCTATCTCAATTGCGGTTACGGCGTGATGTCCAATACTGTATGTACAAAGCACCAGATATTCCGGCTTTCCAAAGATCTAGAGCAATACAGACAGCTAAGTGGTGATATTCGACGCGCTTGAACAGTATACTGCAGCACCAAAGTAGAGCATAGCGACATACACCTGTGAATCTTACCAGATGTAAAGAGAAGGGGCATTACGTTTCCTACGAGATGTAGCGCGTTGAAGAAGACGGTTGATAACGAAGAGTCATCGTTCTATGAACACGTGATTTTTTACTTTCATTATAATATAATGGAGAGGGGTGAGGTCAATCCAATGTTCCTCGACTATTATTAGTTCCACCGATTGCACTGAGTACCAAATAAATTGCGTGCTTGCTTCCATTGTAAGTAGGTGAAATACAATGAAACCTCCATCGTTAAAGAACTACCAACCAGACAAACGACAATCTTAAGTCCCATAACGAGAGTGATGGTTCGTGTTCCTCATGTTTGAAATATGTTTTAAAGTTTTGGAAATATTCACGGTTAATACGCTTTTATCTATCTCCATGTGCGCTCTTGCACAAACATTTTATGTAGAGCAATGTTCCTTTTAGAACAGGACTTCCGTGACAATGTCAGGTTTCAGAGATATTTATCACTTCAGGGGGACCCATGAACAACAAATGTCACTTTTGGAGTATATAGGCTATACAAGAATTATCAGCACAATGTTTCTAATGCTTGCGTGGTATATAGTGGGCATTGTAACCGATGATGCGGAACTAATGTTATCACCATCAGACTGTCGATTTCCTCTCAAATAAAATATCTACATCTATGTATGGATGAACTACTTGAGGAGGTAAGTTGGCAGTCAGATTATTCACGATGTTTTCCAAAAAAATACTCAGTATGCAATGTTACACATTTAAATCAGAAGAACAATGAATCTCAAATTGAGATGAAATTTGAGATTCAACTAGACTTTGAGACGTGTTCCAGCAACTGTTACATCTTACAGAGATAAAATGCCAGAGGATCGATGTCTAGCTTCACCCTTGCTACTTTTAGGAGTTATTCGTCTTTGGACTTTTATGCAAAGAAGACTCACTCTTCTCTGACTCTTTACTTGACGATATCACATCTCTTCCCCGATCCAGTAAATTCTGCATGGATGGAACCATTCGAGATCCGGCGGTCTTCCAGATCTGTGACGATCTTTCTCGCTAGACGCATTCTGATGAATCTCACCAGGTCCATAGTAATTTAAAAAATGAGTAATGAGTAAGTGCAGTTGATTATAGCAAGACGGGTCAAGTAACATAATGGTGCGTCATAGAGCATTCTTGAGATACATGTATGTTGAGAAGACGTCCTAAGTGCTAAGCTGGTCCACCCGATGTAATAATATCGCACGACATAGATCAAGACAGAATCATTTGCATATCGTGAATTCACTCAAAGACTTAAGTCGAGGTAACAATAAACGACCCAGGTGGACCTAAGTAGAAATTTTTTTTCTAGTATAGGTTACATTACCTACACTAGAATGGAAGCACATCCTACAAGTGACATTCATTCCTTCAGTAGAGACAAGGGCGACCCGAATAGAAAACAAGAACGATGTGAAGACTCGCAAGCCGTACAAAGATAGAAACCTAGGCAGTAAATCCTTCAGTCCCATACAGAAAAGTATTTGAGAAACTCAGTGGGCTTAACGTTTACTCCAGCTTTTTGGTCCGAAAGACTTTTGGGAGATTGGGTGGAATAGGACGAAGAATGTTCAATAGGGTTCCTGATCCAATCTGGAAATCCGTCTCGTAATATCTCTTAAACCGGGTTCGTCGTCTGAACAGGCGGGATATGTCCAGAGTTCCAGTCGTAAGAGCTACAAAACTTTCCCTTTGTCCAAGTCAAAATCGCTTGTCATGTAGCCCCTTGTTCTTACAGTTGGGGGAAGTTCTCCAGTTCTGGCGTTCTTTGAATGGGGTGTCCCGTTTACGTTGACGGAACAGCTCCTGAGTTACTCAGGAACTCTACAGGAGTTTATCTTTGCTCAAGGAAGAAAGCTTGTCATACGCAACTCATTCTTTTCTGAAAGTCGTAAAGGCGACAGCGTAGGATATGATAACATGAAGGATGGGACGACCCCATCAAGCCGTACAAGGATAAAACATAAGACGTAAATGGGGGCTAAAACCCAATAGTTTTCCGAAAACTACCTCTGTAATGTGAATTCAGCTGGAAATATCCTAAACGATATTTCCCTTCTTGTACTATGTTATGTTTTGGCATTTTTCTATATGTGATGACTTATATTTTGGGTTACATGCATCACTCTTCGTTTCACGCGTCTGTCACTAGATTCCACTAAATACGAGTGCACCCGAGCCCATATTTACGCATCGTAATGTATACCAACATGTCCTAGGTTGCACTATTTCATCTCACGTTATTCCAAATACATATTGAAATGTATACTAGCATAGATGCTAGTGTACTCCTATTTTTCAGCAAACACGGTAGTGTACTCGAAAGTACATCAGCGGACCACACCCCACCGAATACGGGCACTTACCCGAGCAGATATGAGCGGACATTATGTGAAACAAGTAGACCCTTCAGTAAAAAGAAAAGAGAAGTACCTAAACTCTTAGTAGCTTGACTTATTTATTTTCTAAAGTTTAAGAAATTAACATAATTCTGGGATGAGGGAACATTATGAATTTAAGAAATAGTCGCGTAAATATGGTAAAATTTACTATTAAGAAGTTTAATTTTTTTTCCACTAGTACCATAAATTTTCCTGTGCTGGATCTGCAATAGAAAGTAATCTCAATATATAGACAAATCACTAGCCGCCTCAAATGACCTGATATCCTATCAGCTTGGGCGCGAGTTTCAAATGCACACATATCGCATCCGAGTGATCGGAGAAAAGTTGAGATTTGGGAAAAAGTACTGTGAGTAAAGTGAAAGAGAGACGTGTTTCCAAGCGCAGAGTACAAGTGTCGGTCTTGACATAAATGGCGATATATACGAGGGGAGTATTCTTCTTTCCGGCTCGTCAAACTTGGAAACAGGTGAGAACGGGAAAGCACCAGCCGGTAAAGGCAAACGTTTCCCGGCGGGACTTTCTCTGGCCCGTACTGTACCACAGGGCCGTAGAGGTCCGCTGGCGGCGGACTCGAAAGGTCATTTATATCAAGCGAGAGGTACTCTTTCGCACTAATACACTGAGTCCTCACTGTATCGATCTCCTCTCTCCTCTTGTAGTTCTATAGTGAAATCGAAGTTGCTCCAATAGACTGACAGGTTGATTTGACGGTGTATCCGTAACAGTTAGACCGTAACTTCATAGTTGGACGAGAAGGTGCAGGACATCGGAGTATCGTCGGTAAGTTAAATTTTTTATTCTACCGACTTGTGAGTAATGAGGTGACAGTGGTGCTTTGAGTCGGGTGAGGACGGTTTTAATGTCTCCACTGGCATCTGTATACTTTTAAGTCCTGGATCAGAAGCTTTTGAGCTCTCTACATGTGTACTGCAGTACAGTAGTCTGCATGTGCAGGGAGGTTTCTATACGCACTTTCAGTATGTAGCAATTCGTCTCACGCAGTTATCAGTTTCCTCCCCCGCAGGTGTTATTTCAGTTGGCCGTTTTGGCAGGTCGTTTTCATGTACACTGCCATAAGCTCTTCAGCTCTCAGGAACGGAACTTAGCCGGTCCTCAGAAGAGAAGGGAGAATCGGGCAGGAAGCTTTCGACATCAAATTATGCATAGCAGCTGAACAGCTTCTGCAGTGCAATGCTATGCTGCTTCATGTTGGTTGTAATCGAAGGGAGCAACTATGTGAGACATGTACATGATCAGATAACATTTGTACACTAACAACGGTGTTATCGACTTCTTCTCGTGGATCAAGTCCTCATCGAGCAGGTCCTTGTAGTCCTAAGCTCGCGACCTTTACATTGGCTTCTGATCGCTGTATCGTCCCATTACTCGCCTCAAATCGTGTTCAGCTGAAGTCGGAACTATGGTGTTGACTAGCCAAGCTGTAGAGATTGGCAGAATGGGTGCCTCGAACGGTGGCATCGGAAGTAAAGGAGTGAAGGGACCTGCTGGTGGATTGAGTCCTCTCAGCGAGAGTGTATGGAATCGCAACAAGAAGCAAAATCCTGTGACAGAGATGCCTGCAAGGTTGACTTGGAAAGACTTGTGGGTGGAGGTTGCAGTAGGGAGCAAAACTGATAACCAAGTGTTACTCCACAGCTTGACTGGTTATGCCGAGCCTGGTGCCATGTTAGCCATCATGGGACCTTCTGGTTCTGGAAAGTCAACACTTCTAGACTCCTTAGCAGGTGAACAATTATACCGAAACATGCCCATTAGCTCCCATATACTCATTCTGATATTCTAACTGCATCCAGTGAGAAAACAGCAAATAACATGTCTTGACATAAGCACGTATCCTTTTGCAGGGAGACTCGCAAGGAATGCCAGGCTTACAGGAGATATCAAGCTTAACGGTCGCCACAAAACTACACTTTCTTACGGCATAGCTGTGAGACATCTGCACCTGAAGACAGCTCTGTTCTGAAGTTATCTGAGTACCTAATTTGCCTGCAACAGTAGTCAGAGGTTCTTAGATATGCATGATAGGAGTGAGCCAGAATGGAAACTCAGTTGTAGTCGAAGATGTCTATGTCTTGTCCTTGTTCACTTCTGACTGAAGCTACAGGGTGGGTTTTAAAGCCCGATCTTGTCTAGACGCGAATACTATCATCTGTCTTATCGAACTCCATGAACTGACAATGTATACAATGGATGCAGGCGTATGTCACCCAAATCGATGAACTTATTGGAACTCTAACAGTCCGAGAGACGGTGGAGTACTCAGCTAGATTGCGTCTTCCTGGGAGCATGTCCGCGCACGACAGGAAAGCCATCGTGGAGAGTACCATCGTGGAGATGGGATTGCAAGATTGTCAAAACACCTACATCGGAAACTGGCACCTCCGAGGTTTAAGTGGGGGTGAGAAGAGACGTCTCAGCATAGGGCTGGAGATTTTAACCCGACCTCGTTTGCTCTTCCTGGACGAGCCTACGAGTGGTTTGGACAGTGCCGCGGCCTTCTTCGTCGTAACCACCCTCAAACAGCTTGCCCGTGATGGGCGAACCGTTATTGCGTCCATCCACCAGCCCAGCAGTGAGACGTTCGAAATCTTCGACAATCTCTGTCTGCTATCCAATGGACACCAGATATACTTTGGTGAAGCCGCTTCTGCCCGTCAGGTTGGATATTCTTCGACTTACTGATGGTCATATGGCCATACGGAAACTAGTTATTGTCTCCAGGTTTTGCACATGAACTTCATATTGCCGTGCGCTGGAAATAACAATGTTTCCGTCATGCTTTTGGGTGGCAGCTCTTTGAACAAACTGGATTCCCAGTTCCTGCCTTACGAAGTCCGTCCGATCACTTTCTTCGCTGTATAAACTCCGACTTCGACACAATGAAGATGACCATGTCAGGATCAAAGTCGGGACAGTTAATGAAGTCCAGGGTTAGTCTCTGATTGAATACCTGCTTGAGTCAGTCCCATTGTATGTCACTATATGATTTGTGCCGAAGTTGCTGTCAGTCTCACGTACACTAGATGCAGGCATGAGTCTTCGCCTGTTGTGCATGGTGAAGCTCAAGTATGGCTTTTGTTAATGTGTGACTCGGGTTCAACTGAAGGATCTCGAGAGTGCGCACACATTCGATAAGCTTTCCACACCAGAAGTTGTTGGGCTGCTTATCGAAACCTTCGCTGTATCAGAGTTTGCCGAGGCGATTTCTCAAAAAGTGCAAGACATCAATGGGAAGGTATATTCTTGAGATGGACTTCTATTCTCCAATTTTTCTTGAAGGGATGAATTTCGGAACGTGTATTTATCTATCGAGCCCCAGATGAAGGCGAAGCCCTGAAGGTTCTGTACATATGTTGATATATATATAGGACTTTACGTAGCATGTATCATTCTTCTGCGCCAGATAGTGCATGCCTGCGTTACATGCATGAATCAAGTGCTTATGACATTTTCCTCACTCGCCCACTAACAGTCCTCGAGTGTGATTGCTAGTCGGTCTTTAGGGAATGGTTCTCGCTCTTACTCATATCATTCCTCTACCATACTTCGTTTGCCACCTTGTTCACTACTCTCTATCTGCAGTGTTTATATGCTTCTATTTCTCTTCTCTCTTTCGCATCTACCTAGCATCGTTGCGGCTGTTCCCTTTTCGTTTTCTAATTATATTCTTCACCTTATAATAGTATCAAAGGTATACATTCCACGTCTAAACGTACAGGTGATACTCAGAATCAACTCCTTCTATTCTCCTTATGCTTCTGTGAAAGGGATGATTTTCTTCATCGGGGAAGCCCCAATGACGCCGAAGCCGTATACAGAATCTTCTTCTTTCTGGCGTGAGCTCCTCTTTGAATTTGAAGATCGATTACGTAGAACTCATGTTTATGCCTTTGTTTGCAGGAAGGGCCACTGCTACAAGGATCCGGAAGTCAAGCTAGCTTCTTCATTCAGTCGTACGTCTTAACAAAGAGATCCTTTGTGAATATGTACCGAGACGTTGGCTACTATTGGCTCCGGCTTGCTGTGTATATTTCGTTAACTGTCTGCATCGGTACTATGTACTTCAACATCGGGAGCAAATTTGGAGATATCCTTGTGAGTTTTCTCCTCTAAATTTTACCTATCTACCGCCGTCTTTTCAAAGTCTGTTCCCCCTACTTGCCAAATCGACTCGTGATGGACACAGTGGAATGTCGTGTAGAAAATCCATAGCCTTTGGTTTGTAGAGTTACATCTACATGAAAAGGCTCGACTCTGAGTTCATTCCCCTCCTTTGCAGAAAACTTGTCGTTACTGCCTATCGGTAGTATATATGAAACAAGTTATTGGACAGCCCGGAAAGTCTCAAGCCTTTCAACCTATGTCGTCTCCTTTCGCTCTGCACTGAAATTATTGAATAGTCTGGTGTCTTGCTATCCAACAGTTTGCAGTCGCAGGTGGCTGATACTGAAGACTCCCTGTGTACGAATCATATCCTCAAGCTTCACCCAAAATGCTCGAGAAAAACTGATCCTCCTTAACCTGTTTCTTCTAGATCAGGGTTGGGGGCTGTCAGGTAGCGAATCTGGTCTCTACCCAGGACGACGGAGTTGTAGCTACAGCACAGCAGCCATTATCTTGAATTATTGGGACCTGTCTCTCGAGACAGGAACCACCTTAGCTAGTCCCGATTCTACTGTTGGGAAACACAGTACAGGACAAAACGGACTTTTTCATAGTCAAGCACGGTGGACCCAAAGTCTTACGGTGGGCCAACTATGCAATAAATGCCTGCCGTAAACTTTGCAGCTTTTGTCACGGTTAGGCTGTCACGTTTTCTTGGCTGCCAGTATATTATGAGGTTAGCTGTGGTATTATGAAGATGGTCCCAGACCTTGGGCACTGCCATTAATCCTGTGTCCACTTGTGGACCCGCAACAGCCCGACCGTACTACACCACCACTGCACTCCTGCCAGTCATCGGTATTGTGTACCCATGTGGTTTGCGGGTGACGGCTGTTACCCCGCTTGTGGATTACGTAGTTTGATGCTGTACTAATGTCCGGAATATTCGGCGTACTATTTGGACGTCTTCCGCTGTCTCTACTGAGTACTGGACCAATTATGAATCTACATAACATCCCCGACGGCTCCATAAATAAACATTGCTGAATCGCTTCCACATTCCGCGGTTTCATCTTCTGCGGACGTCCCGACAGATTCTGAAAATGTCGTCACCCGTGCGAGTACTGCGGAGTTGTAAGAGTCTAATCTCACACGTTCATGTTCCGCAGAGAGTAGCGAACCTCGAGCCGCCGCTGTCACGTAGGCATGTCATAAGATCTAGATTTGGACATCTGCTTGTGGAACGTTAACATGAGCTCTACTAGATTCTCCAGGTGATAGTTTTTACTCGTAGATAAAGAAGTTCGTAGCTTTGGAGGTTACGACGGAAACAATTTAGAGACAGGGACCTTACGTTTATTTATCCCATCGCGCACCATTGCAATCAGATGCCTCTGAGGAAAAATGTCCGTAAACTGCAGGGTTCGGACAACGCCCAATAGACTTCAAGTCTGTCGCCTTAACCACGCGGCCAAATTGACTAGATTGCGATGAATCATGTCTATGTAAATCCGGTATTTAAGGTGCAAACTTTCCTCAGACTCCTTGTCCCGTAATTAACCCGTCTGTCGTGTTCTGGTTTCAGGGACGAGCAGGGTGCATGTCATATGTTGGTGGTTTCTTGACATTTATGTCCATTGGAGGATTTCCTTCCTTCGTCGAGGATATGAAGGTGTCTAATGAAATCAGATCTTCCATCCAAATTTAATCACAATTCAGAATGCGATGAGTTCTCTCTGAGATCGCATTTACTTCCGCTATGACTTTAGAATGCTTTGTTCTACAATTTTATCGTTTCCACGGAAAGAGGTTGTCCTTGATGTTTTCTCTTGCTTCATTGAATTTCAGGTCTTCTATCGAGAAAGGTTGAATGGACACTATGGAGTTACAGCCTTTGTGATTGGAAATTCACTGTCGTCAATCCCCTACCTGTTTCTCATATCACTTGTTTCGGGCTCCATCGTGTACTTTATGGTTCAACTACATCCCGGATTTGAGCATTTTGCATACTTCGTCCTCATTCTCTTTTCCAGCGTGCTGTGTGTTGAAAGCCTCATGATGGCAGTGGCCAGTGTAGTACCCAACTTCCTCATGGGCATTATCACTGGCGCGGGTATCCAAGGAATCTTCATGCTCGTTGCTGGCTATTTCAGGCTACCAAATGATCTGCCAGAACCTGTCTGGCGGTATCCCATGTTCTACATGAGTTTTGACATGTACTCTCTCGAGGTTTGTTCCGGCAACTGTCCTTCAACTCTTGTTATCATAGCTGATGAATGAGATTAACGTCAGTTATTAAGATTTTCAAAGTTTCTTTTGCTTCGCTGATATTCTCTGCCACTCTAGAGATCGATCTCACCATAAGAGTTGCATAAATTCCTTTTGTTGACGCCAAAGGCTCAGAACTGAATTTCTTGAGCAATCATTATTATCCAGGTTTGTACTAGCTGATTTCGGAGTTGGTATTTTTTTGATTTGCAACAATTGCAGTCCCTTCATAATTCATTACCAACTCTCATTTGGCTTGGTGTTGTGCTTATTACAGGGTTTATTTCAAAACGATTTCTTGGGACTGGAATTCGAGAACTTCGTCTTCAACGGAAAACCAATCGGACCACCGCTGACTGGTGATTTCATCGTCTACGAGCAGTACCAGATTGAGAGGAGTCGCACCAAGTGGCAAAATTTGGCTGTGATTTTCGCGATGGTGGTTGTGTACAGAATGATTTTCTTCCTCATGATCAAGGTCGCGGAAGACGTCCGACCCTGGTTGACGTACATGTTCAGAAAGTACTACGCAAAGTGGACGACACCAAAGGCAGGAAATGGACGCACTCGAGTTTCGAAGACGAGGCCTGTCAATCACTCGCCCGCAAGAACGCAGTCCCATTAGTCTTTGTCGCAAGATTGGCGGTCCCAAAGTTATTTAGACGTGTGAAGTCTAATTAGATGAAATCCTACTTGTAAAGTTTGAGTTGTAGGCACCGTACTCACCATTTAGGTTCGGTTCCCTCCCCCATAACACTCATCGCACTTTCTGTAACTTAGTAACAAATGCAGCTCCAGAACAGTCCTGTTTCCATCTCTGCAGTATCCTCGCATTTAGCGTCTAAGAGTACAGGACGGCTGTCTTGTGCGGCCAGCTTTTGTACTAGGCAAGACATCTGTATTTTAACCCATTTAACAAGGAAGAATTGCTTCCAGTTGAAAGAAGTGTCCACGTTGGAGAGTGCTTGTCATTGCTAATCATTATCTACCGGTTGGGAAAAGAAAGTGATTGTTATGAAGTTGTTGATTACAGGACGAGAGAACGTGAGATGCGAACTCTCTGAAGATTTGAACCTGGGATATAATCTTGACCTCTCGCCCTTCGAGTCCTGTACCTACGTACCATCTCTTGATTTTGGTGATGACAGATTTGAGTGAATGGTGTGACATGCATTTCTTGCGACAGGAACCAAATCTCCCGCTCGAGAGATTTACTATTTTTGCGGGGGAGATTATAATTTTAATCTAATGTCCCGCATTTTGTATGATCTACTTATAATTTAAATATTATTCTAAGTAATATGCGTTGACAGATGGGACATCGTAATCTCATAGTGAAATATGTAAAGGAATGAAATCCTCGCAAGGAGCCATGGATGTGGTGTCTCGAGAGTGGTCGTTGTATGAGAGACAGTAGGACGGAACGCTGTACGAGACTGAAATGAATGCAAAGTTTTTGGTCAAGAGAATTCGACCACAGCGGCATGCATTCGATGATGTGACCTGGTGACAAAAATTCCAATTGTGGAATTCCTGGTAAAGAATTCCTTTTGGTCAGAGATACACTTATACTCAACCGCACCTGAAGTTTTCAGTTTTACTTGAGCGCAACGACGCATTGTTTCAAGTGCGTCACGTCTATAAAACGGTCCTCATGTTCATGAATAAATACACCAAACTGTGTCAGGAAATTGGTATTTCCGCATCCATTCACTTTACCTTCACACATCCCATCAAGTTTAAGAGCAGTAAATTAAATGAAACCTCCCGTCAAGTGGGGAATTCAGCATTGTCCCCAAATTCGGTGGTGAATTTGGCCGGAAGCCAGCGTCCAGCGGAAGCAGGTTGGAGCTCAGCTGGAGATATGGAAGTCGTTATGGAGATCGTTTTGGTCGCATGCCTACAGTATACGCCACCTTAATTTCGTGATGGTCATGTTCTTCATGCCACGGAAGGTTTGTTGCTTCTTGTGTTTCTCCTCTTTGTCTGGAAGATGATACGATATCGTTAATTTACGCGACAATAAAGTATACTAATTTTCAGAGATGGTCTTTTATTTTTTTTCCCGGGGAGCTCTGTGGATTTCATAACTTATTACTATGGAAGCTTGATTGCTTGAGGTTCAATCGTGACATCTTCCTGTTAAATAGTCCGGATTTGATTATGGGCTTTTAGTACTTTCTAGAGAGAATTCGTCTCTGCCCTTATCTGAGTTTCACTTGCACCACAGAAATTCGATTTCCTTGAGACGTTATCTCCGCCTTTCCTTGACGACAAGATGATCCAATGGTTCGGACGTCAGGCGCTTATCTGATATAATTCTAAGTTATTAAGATCTTTTGAAACAAATTTGTATTCTCTTCGGGGAAAGACAGAAAAAAAATTCATATCCTCGTTCTTATCCATACGAGCTCTTTTTTCTTCAATTTACAGTGAGAAGAAATTTGGTAATTCTGACTTGTTGGTAAATTGTTTTAAGCCCTCGAGCTCCGGAGGACCGTTCTTAGCTATGCTCCAATTTCCTACGCGTTATGTTACCCAAATCGACACTCAAGATTCCAAGCAACAAGACATGGTAATCTGTTCAACTGACCTCAGCCAACCTCAAGCCTCAACCTACATATGGAAGCTCAAGAACAGACAGAAGATCAGGAAGAGTTGGACCAAACATCATTCCTAGCAAAGACGGAATACACCCTGAAGAGCACCCACATATATGCCTCTCGTGTCTCTGTATGCCGTACTTCCTCGTGTATGCTAGTCGTGCAAGCAGCTCTAGCAGTCGATGATGACTTCCGTGTCAAATTATGTGGAACTCTAGCAGTCGAAATTAAACTTTGCTGTCCTAAGATAGATTTTGCAGCCCGGAAATACCATATTTGATTTGAACTTCGTGCTGTGCTTTAGGAGGGTTGAGAGGACATACGGAATTCTACAATCGCATGCATGAGTCAAGCATATATGCCGCCGCAGTCAATTCTCATATTTTTTACAATTCTTAATATAATTCTGTAGCTCTTTTTGCTCCATCTTAATATAATTTTGCAGCTCGTTTTGCACTAGTTCGGACACTCATTTCATACAATCGAGCAAGGCGATGGAGATCGATGACTGTGTAAGCAGTTTGGCAACAAGTGGGACCCTGGTGGAGAACAAGAGGTCGGGTTTAGGCGTCACGCTTCCATAAGCACTATCCTTGTCCTTATGATGTAATTGGTATTATTCGTTACATATAATTGAAGATCAGTTAATTTAACTTGCCCGGTTGGTCAACCGGGAGTTGTGTCAATATATGGATGTGGAAGCATCCATTTTAAATTATTCTTTTGTGTTATTTCACTACTGGCCCTTTCTTATATTTCACACCCCCACTTGCAAGGAGGCCTCCATTAGTCGACGCATCCGAGGTCAGCTATTTTCACCTTTCATGAGGCCACCTGTTTTCATCATTTATGAAGGCCAGCTCATCGTTGGCCTTCATAATGTGGAGGTATGGAAATATAAAAATATGTGAAGGATTATGTGAGGGTTTAGACATTAAAAAACAAGGTGTGGAAATATCAGTTCTTTTTTTCTAATGTTCTCTTTGATTCGGAAGAGCAAAATCCACGAAGAACATCGTAACTAACTCCGAATTTTTCGAATAAATAATTCCGAATTTGGATCAACAATTGAAAAATTTACTGCAATGCAGTTATCTTCACTAGCGATACATCTGAAAATATGCTTCGTTCCTGTTACATACGCAAAGAGCCGCTTCAGTTGATAGCTCGAGTGCTGGTGAGTGCTTTTATAATGCCGATCTATCAGTGCTATTTAGACCGCTGCTTGCCTTTCCAGAATCTTTGCGAGATGAGATGCTGAAGCAGAAGAGACTGTATTCAAACTGGATCCCGCATGATACCATCCACATCTGCTGCATACGGATGAGATTTGACTTCTTGGACGTCGCTTGGTTGGATGACTTACATTGTGTCCTGCAAAATAAAGTATTCAAGCCGTTCTAGAACTCAAGTTCATTGCAAGTTGAAAGCTAGAAAACATGCGCAACACATGACATTGTATGGATATATCAGCACTCTGTTTCCAGAACCTCAAAAAGATTGAATTCTTTGAAGATCCCAGAACACCCCCAAGTAAGTTCGAAGGGAAATTTTCAACGGGATTTCCAACTGTCTCTTTTCTTGGTTCTCTGGCTTGGAGTAATCTGTCTTATGATTACCCAGATCTCACCTGATTTCCTTGAGTCACTAGACGATATGAAACCCCGGAGTTTGGTAACCCCTAACTTCGAAGCTCCAAGCGAGCTATAAAATTTCGGGGCCTGTCGCGGGCACTTCGAAGCGAGCATTCAAAAGAAATACATCTTTTCACAACCTTGAACTTGGAAGCTCGAAGCAAGCCCCGAAACTGCGGGGCCTATTTCCTGAAATAAAACTTATTTTCACACCTGAAGACCTATTTTCACAATTTTCAAATTACGTATAAGAACAACCCATGAAATCTAAGACAATCCCTGTCATTGTCATGTGAGTCCACGTCAAGCAATAGGGTGCGGTTAAGTTTATCTCTACATCAGTCAGACTTCGGAGGTGCATATGCGTATCGGACTCGCACTGATGCAGTGACGAGAGCTTGACAGTACGTTGCTAGGACACAATAAATGACATATATGTGTTTTGGGGGGGGGGGGGGGGGGGGGGGGGGGGGGCTATAACGAAGAGTAGTTGGAGTAGCTACAGTACTTACTCCTAAAGGTCGTACCCTTGCAACTACTACTTTACATTTTATGATGTTATTGCATAGGTGAGTTGACTGAAGTTTGCTGCAATTCAACTGTCACATTTAGAGAACTGCCGGATCGATTTTCAAAACTGGCTATAAAGAAGAGTAGTTGGAGTAGCTACAGTACTTACTCCTAAAGGTCGTACCCTTGCAACTACTACTTTACATTTTATGATGTTATTGCATAGGTGAGTTGACTGAAGTTTGCTGCAATTCAACTGTCACATTTAGAGAACTGCCGGATCGATTTTCAAAACCATGCTGCGGGTCATGTCAGTGGACCTTCGCCGATGGTTATCCGGTATTGTAATGTCCAGTTAGGTAATGAAAGATCCCAATCGCATTCCAATGAGAAAGATTAGTTTTGGAGACGTGCGACAGCTCCCCGTCCAAAGTCATCTGTGCCGGGATACAACCCTCAGTACACCTATCATTCCAGACAGCCAATGATATTACGTTGTAGGGCAACGCATTATTAGTCTACATCCATGTGTCCAAAGTTGGAATTCGAACAAAGATGAAGTAAAATTCAGTCGAAGTTGCTCGGCCAGACATAGCATTCTTAGGCGAGCCACCCTGCAGCAACTAATCCAGACAACCTTTTCCTGTCACAAGAATTCAAACGGATAAGGGAGGGATACTGGCACCGTTGATCGTTCACCTTAGGACATTCGGATCTGTGCCAGCCATCGATCGTAGGACGGTGAGAGAGAATGAGTTTGGGATAAACAAACAGCCCAGGAGCATAATAACGAACAATGGCTTCATTAACTCGATTCGTCCTCATTTGACCTCAGTGACTTTTATAATATGTGTGTGCTCGCCTCGCTCAGGTTACAAGGATGAACATTGGAATCTTCACAAATCTTGTGAAAAGATGGTGTGGCAGGATGTCTAAGAGACTTGACTGCCTAGCTAATCTTCTAACTCTAGTCCAGTCACATCTCCCCTCAGAGCAAGAAGGATGACGGGATGTATCCATGTGTAGTGACTGGAGTGCAGTGAACTGCATGGTAAAGAATTCTGTTTAAAACTACTCTACAGCCATGCTAAGGAGTTCTTCCAGCAGTCTTCACAGAGCGAATCTACAGTCTGTGATAATAAGATTGTGTCTGTACAAAGCTACACAATATTCACAACAAGGTGCAAATTCAAAACCAAGGGTTTGCAATGGGATACCCCATAAGGTGCCACCATTTGCGCTGACGCATTCCGAGAACAGGACTATGGACCTCTCTGTTCAAGAAATTGACGGAAGTTACCCCAGCAATTCACTGATAGGAACCCGGTCCATTACTTGGGTCGTTTGTCTCGCAAGTTTGGCTACACTAGGATCCACGTGCGGCAAATGGGGGATCTGTGCAAGTAGGTCAATAGATCTCCTAAGAAGCCGAGCAACGTCCCCTTCATCCATCCCACAATCTGTCATCAGCTCCTTCCAGGTTACACCTGCTGCCCATGCTTCCAGCATCCCAGCAAACTGAATATCGATTGCACAAGGAATAAAAACCCCTTGCTCATTCTGTAATTCCAACAATCTCGCTCGCTCACTCTCCATAGCATCCACCCACTGTTGTACAGAAGAGGATGCCTCGTACATGAGGCTGTGAGCTAATTCTGGCCGGGTCTTGATGCCATCAGAAACTAGAGTTCCACAAACTGCAGCTAGCTGAGGAGCTGTTAATGATCGTACATGTTCACTTGCGAACACCATAGCTAGCCAGAGCTCATTCTCCCCGCGTACGGCTGATGCGGTCTGACCCAGCGTCAGCAATTCAGTGTTCGCCAAGTCAATAGCCTGGGCAGCATTTAGCACTTCAACCACCTGGAGAAATTCCTTCCATCCTGATGGTGCCATTTGACTTATCCGATTTGCTAATCTATTTGCCTTCTGTTTCAATCGAGCAATTTTCTCCAACCTTGACCTTTGAAGGACAACCAGCTGCTGATTCTCCTTATACCCTTGCGTTGCTTTCAACTTCTTACGCAAACCTGCAATTTGCTTCCTCTCCTGTGCTACTAGCGCCTCTACCACCTGAAGCTCTTTAGGGATTTCAATATCACTCAAGGTAGGTACACGGGAACTCCATGTCTTGGTTTCAGTGGAGCTCTCTGCATACCAGACGGCACTGGATGTGTCTGTGCCTGCCTTCCCTACTGTTTGCCAAGACTTGGCTCCAAGTCGCAGCTTCTCCTTCAAAAGATCTCCAGCTTGTTGATCTAGGAACTTTTCTGCGTCCTCGTCCTTTATGTATCCCTTCACAGACTTGGTTGTAAAGAGGTACCAGCAGTTGTCGGATCCGAGGGCTACATGATAAACAGAGTCTGGTACAGACAACATCTCCAAATCTACTTCTTCCTCGTCTGGATTACTTCTGCTGAAAGAGATGAAGGGGGGTTTTGGCACGTTACCAACAAGGAGAGCTGTGACAAGACATTCAGATCCTGTCCGAGGATCGAAGTAACATATGCAAACATAAGGAAGGCGAGGAACAGCAGCATCACTCAAGAGTGGCTCCAAAACCGACACTCGAAGTATCTCTAACTCTTTTCGCATCTTCAGCAGACCAGCCTTCCTTTCCTTCACTGCCTCTTTGAAACTCAAGAATGTTTGCAGCTCCGTCTTCGTTAGTCTGCTTTCCAAAGTTTGCGATCCATCCACTCCCTGGGTCTTTTGCATAAGCCGCTCCACCTCTTGTTCTAACTTGACAAGCTGCTTCTTTGCAGTGACCATCACTTCACTGCCAACATAATTACCAAAACTTTGCTCTATAAGTTCTCGCGCTTGACTAAGGGTTCTTCCAAACGTTACAGCCTTGGGCTCCTCAATGTCAGGGCTATTCATCACTTTCTGCACCCTTCCTCCTGCCAGAAGATTAAGTGCCATTCCATAGGTTGCAGTAAATTGGGATATAATGGGGTCTGATCCTGCAAAGAGTAGTTTACAGCAGTCCTCGGCTCCCTCAAAAGGGGTCTGGACTACAACCACATGACCTTGTTCATCAATTCCTCTGCGCCCTGCACGCCCTGCCATCTGAAGCATGGCATTGGAAGAAAGAAGAACATGCCCATTGTCTCCTCTCTTGCTGAGTGATGATAGTACTGTTGTTCGAGCTGGCATATTGATCCCTGCTGAAAGAGTTTCGGTGGCAAATACCACTTTCACGAGTCCCCTTTGGAAGAGCTCCTCCACAAATGCTTTCCAAGTAGGCAAGCAACCCGCATGATGGGCAGCTACTCCCCTGCAAAGTGGTTCGACAGCCGATTCTCTGATTGCCTCAGGGTGCTGAGCCTGAAAGTCAATAATAGCGTCTCTCACCATACCCGACTCCTCCTCTGAAAGTAACTGCGAGTCCTCGAGATACTTCACAGCCGTGTCACAACCTCTCCGACTAAATATAAACCAGATCGCTGGTAACATATCTCTTGCTACCAACTGTCTTAATGTGTCTCTTACTTGAGGAACTTGTCTTCTTCGCAGCACAGATAATGCTTCCTCTGATGGTTCTTCTCTGTAGCTATCTCTTCTATGACCATCTCCTCGCCTTCGTCCCGAGTCACTGTCATTTCCTCTACTAGTACCATTGCCCATTGGTCTTCTCCTTCCATCACCTCCACTGCGACCCGACCTACCATCGTCCATATCCCAAAATGAATTTGCAGTGTTTTGTCTTGAATCAGTCAGTGACAACCTGTAATTCATTTCCGTGCCCTGTTCATTCAAAAGTGGCAGTAGAACATATTTTGTTGAAAAATGCCACATCAAAGGGACTGGCCTTCTTGTGGATGTCACCAATTCCGTAGGACCATGCACTTGTGCAATCCAACCAGCTAAATCCTGTGGATTCGCCACAGTAGCAGAAAGACAAATTAGCTGCACACCCTTGGGACAGTAGATGACAGTCTCCTCCCAGACAGTACCTCGTGAAATGTCACTCAGATAATGAACTTCGTCTAAAACAACTACATCTACATTTTCCAAACGCCCACCTGCATCGTCTGCATTTCCAGCACTTTGATAAAGCATGTTACGGAGAATCTCAGTGGTCATGACAAGAATGGGAGCATCTCTGTTCACAGCAGCATCCCCAGTAAGAAGCCCAACATTTGACTCCCCAAAAAGTTTTCGGAACTCTCGCAATTTCTGATTCGATAGAGCCTTCAATGGAGTGGTGTAGAACATCCTTTTCCCCCTCGCCAAGGTTGCCACAGCTGCAGCCTCTGCGATGAGTGTCTTCCCACTACTCGTAGGGGCACACACAACTACAGAGGACCCTTTCAGAAAGCCATCAATTGCCAGCCTCTGAAACTTATCGAAAGGAAATTCATACAAATCTGCAATATCCCCAGCAGTGACTGTCTGTCCACCTTCCGCTTGTACCTTCTCAACAAACTGAGCAATCATGGCGGTTGTGCTTTCACGAACAGCTACTGTGCTTCTGCTGCTAATCTCACTTGAAACGATTGCATCCTCGAACTCCAAGTCTGAAGATATATCATCAAGTTCTGCCTCATCTTCGTCATAGAAACCCACAATACTGTCTTCAGGGTCGTCTTCACCGTCTGAGTCATAGTCATCATCCTCCACATCTCCCTCTGCATCCATCGCTTCTTTAACTCCTGTCTCTTGTTCTTCTTCCTGGTCATCCTTCTGCACATTATCACTTCTCCCCCATCTTACAGCACCACCACCCCCACTACCTCTGCATACCAAATATCGATCTCCTCCCTCTGCCTGATTCAGACCTACCTTTGTCCTAAACCCTAAACCCGTCTGGTGCCAGATTGACGAACTACGTGATACTGACCTTCTACGATGTGCTGCAGACGAATTTGAGCTCCATCGAGCTATGTAGTGCCCGAATGTTCTGCGTCGAAGATGATGGAATGCCAGCGGGTGTGCTGAAAAGACTTCATATGGAACTGAAGTAGACAGAGGTAGAGCAACATGCGAGTAATTACTATGGCCTACTGAAGTGTGAGTGAGGGGCAGCGGCCCTGGCATTGTGGTCCCCATGCCCATCTTTCCCTTCACTCAGGTCCTCTTCTCGGTGTAAGTTGTAGCACTCTACGGTTGTAGGCGGAAATCAGAGCAAAGAAAATGCAAATCAATGTCTTGTTTGCTAAATACCCTGCTCAGCACCCACTGACGAGAGTCCCCTGCTCCTGAACCTTAGCTGGGGCAAATTCACCATTTGTCTCGGCAGTCTTGAGTTGGAATGACTCACCTTCAGCTGCCTCGTGCAAATTCACCACCATATATATTCTATACGCAGACTTGGTGCAGACTTAAATTCGAAATCTCCAGCTTGGACTCATGCACTCAAGCTTCTCGTATTTTAGATTCAACTATCAATTGAAGTCAATGAACATCCTCTGTCTTCCCCGAGTTACCAAGCATTTCCAAAGCTCGTTATTCACAGCCCAAGCTCTTTCAAATTCCCGACGCAGAGGCCCTGTTCTTACAACAACACTTCCAGTGCATTTCCACCCATAAATCTCACTACAAATGACCAGAGTTACAACGATTTTGAGACCGACGTATACCAACTCCATAACATAGCCACAGCTGCAGCAGCAGCAGCAGCAGAAGGAGGGCCTCCCTCTGCGCGGAAGTCCTGTGAACCTTTTGTTGTTGCTGATATGGAGAAACGGATAGGGTGACGACATACCTTTTTTGTTCCTTGCGATTAGCTTGTACTGTTGTGACAGATAAACCCTGCGTTTGGACATGTGCTCCAGCTAAACTAGGGCATTTCCATTCCCTGTATAGTCCTTCACCATGGCTGCCCACTTTTGGCTGGATCTCCTCATCTTTGACGCCCTCCCCTCTTCCCCCCTCCTCGCCCCCCGGCCCTTTCCTTTCTCCAGATGGTCGTTGCATCTTCCGCTCATGGATTCTTGAGACCTTGGTTTGAGTTCACTTCCAACAGCACACGTGTGCATGTGTACGCTGTTTTCTCGACTTTTTGGCTACTTTGCCACTGCTTGAAAATGAGCTTGGCGATAACTAATGTCCGCCACGTCTACTAGGGGATAAGAGATTAGAGGGGGACTTATTCGCAATGGAGTTCAAAAAAGGGAGAAGTAAAGAATTACGTGAAACGAGCTTAAGCATCGAAACGGGCCAAGATAATACTCCCTCGGTCCCTTCTTGCGAGTCAGCTTTTAAAACAGCAAAGTCTACATAGAACTGCCACCATATCACTTTTCTTACCATATTTTGATAGTCTATCTACTTACCATTTTCTGTATTTCCGTCTTTCAAGAGTATATTCCTGGTCGGTGAGAAATTAAAATGGGATTTTCTTAAAGAATGAAAAAGAGTACTTATCCCCGATAAATAATTTGACACTCCATAGCCTTACAAGTGGACAGAGTGAATATCGCTGAACAACGTACGAGTTGATTACTTATCAGATTATTAGTGATTAGTAGTAATCATTATGTAATTGTTTTTGGTTAGTCAACACTAGTATATTATTATCTTTGGTTAGTCTACACTAGAGTTAGAGATGTCAAATAGTTTATTCACTTTGCATTTTGTGCACTCCAGAAGTATATTTCTAGTCGGTATGAGAAAGTAACATGAGATTTTCCTTAAGAATGTAAAAGGATAATAATCCCCAAAGAATCATTTGACACGCTATACCCCTAAAACTGGTCAGAATGAATATCGTGAAACAACGAAGTTAAGAGCATGAGGACTTTGTACATACTACTAGGGAACTGCTACTGCCACCCATGACGTGTTGCCTCCCTTGGCAATGTGTTGCCTCACAGTTAATAGGTTCAGATGCGCAAAAATAAGAGAACCATAGTATTGTATTCATTATGAATGGGTGGTAATAGCAAAAATCTAGTGTGCAACAGCAATTCTCTGCTACTAAGGTTAAAGGAGTATGAGTGACAATACATAATTATCTTTAGTTATTTAACACTAAATTTAGAAGTTTCATCTAGTCAAATAGTCTATTTCATTTTCATTTTATTTTCAAAAGGATATTCTTAATAGTCAGGGTGAGAAATTAAAATGGGATTGTTCCTGAAGAATAGAAAGAATAATGGTCCTTGATAAAAAAAGTATATGGTATGCCATACCATATACTTAAACTTAGCAAATACCAATTGTATGAAATCAGCTATTGTAAAATGGCAGCTATATAACAAAGGTGTCTCCATACCATAGAAAGTATACAAAAATGGATTCAAGGAAGAGATCAAGGAGTGGACTTGGTCCCTTGCTGAACAAAGAGAATAAAATCAAAAACTAAACTAGAAATGATATTAAAGGCATTTGAGACATACACTTAGATAAAAATCCAATTGCAGTGGATGTCAAAAAAAGGAAAAAAAAAAAGCAATAGTCATCTTGTACCCTCCAAAGGTAGCCATGATAGATTGATGGCAAAATTATAAGAACCTAAAAAGAAAAAATATGGAGGAAAAAGGATAAAAAGGAATTCATATATGGCAACAAAGATAAGAGTATGAGCACTTTGTACATGCCAAATATTAAAGTTAGAAGTCTCATCTAGTCAATATATTGAGTAGTAAATCAGTTGGTGAAGACTTGTGGGTGAAGTTCTTTGATTTTTAAGTAAAGTCAAAAGTAGCTTGTGACTAAGGTAAGTATGGATTTCTAGATGAAATCAAGAGCTAAGAGTATGAGGACTTTGTACATACTAAGACGAAGAGGAGTACTAGTGAAAATATGTAATTATCTTTAGTCAATCAACACTAACGTTAAAGGTCTCATCTAGTCAACAGGTTTGACTAATAAATCAGTTGACAAAGACATGTGAGTGAAGTCTTTAATTAGTGTGTTTGTGTTACATATCACATCATCATCCCATGGAGATGATGATGATTGGATTTTATGTAATGATCTGGTATATACAGAAGAGAAAATGATTCTTAAGGACATAATACTTTTAGAATTCATTTGGGATAAGTTTTTATATGCGTCCATGTTACAATGTTATAATGCATACTTCCTTTTCCATGAAAGGGGATCACCTCCATGGTAATAGTAATGAAGAAGTGATAAGCCTTGAGTGTTGACTAAAATATAAAAACTAGTAGTAGACATTGACTACAAGTAGGGGAAAGGGGAAGGGAAATATTATATAGAAGAATTGAATGTTAGATAAGATTTCAACTCTACCTCTAAGTTGAGCCTTTGATAAGAGATACATAAGAATAAAGTAGAATGGGTGATCATGGAGTGCGTCTTATTTCTTAAGTTCCATTTTCAAAACACTTTCTTATTTTATTTCAATTTATTGACAAGGATGTCTTGAAGCAATATTTTGTACATATATTTGGCATAAACTTCATGATCTGAATGATGTAATCTCTTAACTTGGTGGTGCTTTTATGGTTAATTATGATGAATAATATATGTAATATCTATGTATTATTGTGAATAATGAATCTCAATATAGAGCAAGTTGTAAATTTCAACACTTAAGTTGAAATTATCATTGCTATATGTCAAAAATAGTACAGAAAGATTGGATTGTTTGAAATTTTTGTAAAGAGATTATATTTATCTTTGATAATGCTCATGATTTTACAAAAGACGTAGCACTTGTAATTGCCACAATTTACTCATTCCAACCTGAGAAGGAGAATTTGACAATCTGAGCATGCAAAGCTTGTTCCACTAAATGGAGGATATGAAAATTCCTTTAGAGAGGAGTAGAGCTAATATCAATATATTTACAAAAGAAGTATTTAGCATCAAGGTTCAAGAGGTATCTTAGATGGAAGTTCACCATCAAATATTCAAAAAACAAATAAAAACCAAGAGATGAATAACAAGACACATATGCAAGCTCAAGTAGTGGAGGATGCTGAACAAGAAAAAGATGACAAAAGACTTTTGTAAAAGATGACAAATGACTGCAATATTGAATCATACTAAGCAGACAAATAGCAAAATTATTCGAGAGATTACTTGATTACATGGAGATCCATTTGGCCTCATTTGGTGATTTTGATTATGAAGCAAGTGTGGTCATTATCTCATGTTCACTTGGTAGTACTCCAAGGTTATGTTGGATGCTATTATATGTCTAATATATTCTTAGAGACTAACAAAACAAGGTTTTATTAGCAAGTTCAAAGTGATATATTTACTTGAGGTGGCTTGTATAAGCTATGGAACCTAGTTCAAAAGGGTACAATCCATGAGTAAATTGAAGAATTATATAATCTTCAAATCCAACTTGGTAATATGAGTGAAGCAAAGTCACTTTTTTAAGATAGGAATGAAACCCAAGGAAAGATACCATAAATGAACCAAGGATTTTCAATGAGGCTATTACATTAGCCCAAAGAATATCAATTCCTTGTCTATATGAAATATGTCATATAGTCTTCCACCTATGTTCAATACCAATGATGGTGTACATCAAGGTGTACATCAACAAGGAGTGATGCTTAGGAAGGATGAGCATATTTAATAGGGTTATAAAGGACTAGAACCAATGGAAACTAGGAGATGTTACAATTGTTGAGGAACTAAATAACTAATAAAATAATATCACATTTGGCCACAATCATATACATATCACTAAACTCTCAACAATATGAATGAATTTGAAAGGAAGCATGATAAGAAGCATGTGGAAGATGAAACTAAGGTGAGGAGCAAGAAAACAAAGATAATTAATAACTTGACCTTAGGATATTATTGGTTTCACTAAAAGTGAAAAATCAAAGGAAGAAAATAAAAATGGATGGAAGTTAATGAATTGAGAGAAAGGAAGCACCACTTATTATGATAGATTGAAACCTATAAGGGAAAGAAATTCAAGCCCTATATGATCCAAAAATAATAGAATATTTCCTTTCAAAATAAATTGCTATAACATTAGGATTGATGTTAAAAAAGAAGCCAATGAAGAGATCAAAGTATTAAACAAGATGATTGAGGTAATTGAGACCTTACCTAGAAATGTGAGATTGACTATAAGCAAATACAACGAAGCAATTAAATGGTGAGTAATCAGATTAGCTTGTTATGATACAATGAGAAGGTTGAGGTTAATAAGAGATGTAATTACCACCAAGTAAAGGGTTAAGATCCTTAAAGAATTGAGAGATTTGATAGAAAATACAAATTCTATTCTCAAATAATATACAGTTTGTCTAACATCATGGTAAAAGGTAGATCATAAGATTGAAGTTCTTGTAGAGAGTATGCTACACTACAAAGCTCCATGTAAGTTTGCTTGCAATGAGCTAGAATGAGTTAGAGGATGAAAAGAAAAAATAGAGGAACTATTGGAAAAGGATTCATCCAACCAAAAATTTCATACTATTTAGCTCCAATCTTTTTTGTGAAGAAGAAGGATGAAAATATGCGGATGTGTATTGGTTACCTTACACTAAATCAACAAACCATCAAGAACAAGTACCTTTTATCTAAGATGGATTACTAATTCGATATCTTCAAGGTACTAAGTACTTCACCAAGTTAGATTTACAAAGTGATATAATCAGATTTGGATTGTAAATGAGGATGTTTTAAAGGCCACTTTTTGCACAAGGTATGGCTATTTTGAGTACTTGGTGATGGTATTTGTTTACATGTATGTACTTGCTAATTCATGGGATTGTTAAATGATAGTTTTTGACCATACTTCAACAAATTTAACATTATATTCCATTATGATATTTTGGTCTATATTCAAACTTAAAGAATGATAAAAACATCTTACCCAAGTCCTTCAAGTTTTAAAAAAAACGAGCTATATAAAAAAATCTTTAAATATGTATTTTGTAGACTTAATTCTAGAAAATTCCTGAATGATAATAAAGAATTGACTCAAAAGTAGATTTCACCTTAATATCAAACTCAATTCAAGAGTTACTAAGCCTCATTGAATTATACCATAGATTTGCCAAATCTCTTGCTAAGCTTGCTCAAGCCTTAATATCACTCTTGGACAAAGATCCATATTGGAAATAAGGACATCACTATAGCTTACCTCCAAATCCTTGAAGAATGGGTTTATCATGATTGAATGCACCTATTCTCAAGTGATATGATCCAAGGAAGCCAATAAAGCCTGCTATAAATGTATCTTGATAAACAATTAGTAAGGTTCTTTAGCAAGAGTGGGATGATGGATTGCTATAATACCAAGAGCTAGCCATATGATCTAGATGTGAAATTTGGTTTGGTAACATCTGGAATGATGTTATACATGATGGACAAAATAGATCAGTTAGAAGTATCACCAAAAGAGTACTATAATAGGGTAGAAACCAAAATAGACTTGAAGACCTTAGAACCAATAGCTAGACATATGATTTAAAGGTGAGAATTGGTTTGATAACATCTTGAAGGATGTTAAACATGATGGACTAAATAGATCAGAAAGAGGTATCACCAAAAGGGGATTTCTACTATTAGAGTAGGAACCAAAATATACCTGAAATCTTTGAAGGCAATTTTGGAGGCCTCAATGGATGAATTAGGCCCTAAAAATGTGTATATGTCCCCCTCCCCCAACAAAAGCAAGGTGGGCCTTCCCTCCCCCCTGCTTTGTCTTGTTGAGAGATTTCCAACGGTACCTCACCCATCTGATTCTAAGATTCCTATAAGAAGATTCCCTAAAAGATTCCCTCTAGTCAAAGCATGTTTGACCAACCAAATAGGACCAGACATGTCACTCATCCAAGTAAGTATCCAAGGGTGGAGCTTGCTGACATGTAACCTATCTATGTGCCTAATCCTATGGTGGAGCTTCCTTGGAGGAGATCCTCTTTGTCTATATAATAAAGAGAAGGTGCTCCTTTGGGGCATCAGAGTTTGAGTGTGAAACTTGTGTTTGTGCGCTTGTGTTTCCTTGCTAGCCTTGCAACATTACAATTGCACCCAATTGCTTTCTTCTCTGTAAATTTACCACTAGTGGAGCAAAATCATCACAAGATCATGAGGCAGTAGTTAATCATTATATTGGCTACCAATCATTAGAAGCATTGATTGAGAAACAAAAATTTTGTGGTTGAGATAGACTATAAACATTTGGTATAGTGAAAGAGAAAAAAATCTATCCAAGCAACAAATCAGATAGCTTGAATGACTGCAATAAGGCAAAAATTCAAAATGAGGATTGTCTATGTAAAGGGGAAAATAAACTTGTAGGCATTTACATACCAATAGTGAGTTGCTCTAACCAACTAAAGATTCATTCTACATGACGAGAGACATTAGCACAAGCAACAAAAGAAGATGAGCAACTAAGCCACTAAAATCATGGTTTGGCTTTCAAGGAAGAAAGAATTTTGTTCCAAGAGCCAAAGCTACACATGATAGTATTGAGTGAATGTCATAATTTAGACCTTGTAAGTCATATTAGGCAAAGAAGACACTAAAATTTTTACAATAGATCTACTTGGGGCCAAGGTGAAAGAAGAAGTAACTACATGCATGAGGAGTTGTTTGACATATCAACCAAAAAGGCTAAAACTAGAAGCTTATTGAGTTTTATGTCCTCTCCCTATTCCTGAACAAAAATATGACTATGTATGACTTAGTTTGTGAGCTACCTTGTGCATTTACCAATTTTGATTCTATATCTTATGGATGAACTTGGTAAGATGATTCATATTAAACTTATAGCTAAGGATGTAACCATTTAAAATTTGGCTTGTAATTACATAGATGCTATTTTCCCACAACATGGTGTTTTTAGAGTATTCATCACTAATAGATTGATGGAGGAATTCAATTTATAAGTACATAATAGAAAACTTTGTTTGGAATTTCCAAAAAAAGTTAATTCATTTTTATTTATTTATCATTGTCAAAGTGATGGACAAATATAGAAAGAAAATAAAACCATTGAGATATATTGCAAGGATTTACCTTGGAGAAACAAGGAGCTTGGGATATCTTGCTATTGGTTTTTGAGTTCTCATACAATAACTTTATCATTGCATCAACCAATTCAAATCCATTCACTTGATGTATAGTGAGTAATTCACTATATTATCTTCTTTTACCATAATATTACCAAAATCTCATTACATTACTACCAAATTTACCACAATTAAGGAGTTTGTGGCTGAGATCAATCAAAGAGTTCAACACATAATGGAGAAGTTGTTTATTGCATGAAACTAGCAAAAGTAATATATCAATGATATATACAAAACTGAGTTCAAGGTTCAAAGTTATTAACACCAACTATCTTTAGATTAGCTAATGGTACATTGGTCCATTCACTATCATAGCAAAAGTTGGTGTAGTGGCTTATTGCATGGAGGTACCATCTCACATAAACAATATCATGTATTTCATGTACCTCTCTTAAGAAGGCATGAGCTCAATCCTTTATAATTACATATGTATGATATGTATATCAACCATCATACTTGTCTCTATTGAAAGAAGACTATAAATAATTTAAGATCAGATTAATCTTCAAGAAGCAAATATGTTGTCATCAACATCAACAAAATTGAGTACATGGTATGATGGAGTGTAACAGTCCAAAGATAGAGAATATAAGATTGGAATTCCCAAGACTCAAATGCCCCAAAGAAGCACTCCATCTTTATAATAGAGAAGATCCTCTTTGAGGGAGTTACACCCTTAGATTAGCTACTTGGATTGGTAACATGTCAACCCTAGTTCCATACGGTCTATCAAACAAGTTTGACCAAAGGAAATCTTTTTATAGAAAGCTCCAAATAGAATGGAAGTGGTACCTTTGGAAAGATCTTGGCAAGACAAGTGGGGGGAGGAGAGGAGGAGGAGGAGGAGAAGGAAATGTCTTACCTCCCATGGAGTAGTAGAGATTTCATTTTTTCAGGCCTCCAAAATTGGATCTTAAGTTTTTTGTGTGTTTTTAGCCTTTGCACTATTAGTGGAAAGGCTTTGTTAGTGACTCCTCTATTTGATCTACTTAGTCCATCATGTATAACATCTCTAAAGATATTACCAAGCAAATTTTCGCCTTTAGATAATTTGTCTAGCTAATTGTATTATATGGAGAGGATTGATTGAATGAAGCTTCATATGAGCTTTCAACTCATCTAGCTAATGTACCATTGACTATTATAGATTTTGAAAAATCAATTGAGTACATTGTGAGTTAAATGAGAGTGGATTTGTAATCATCATTTTTTTATCAAACAAAATTTAAAGGCTCATCTAGTTAAGGTATTGGCTAGTTGGAAAAATATTGGTAATCAAGTTAAACATAGAATTCTAGTGGATTCAAGAGAAGCTTGTGGTTGAAATAGAGTGTAAAATTATAGATGAAGTCAATTGTTACTTGTTAGTAAAATTAAGCATAGTTGGTCAAGACTTGCAAGTGAAGGTATGTAGTATGTAGTATGCTAGTTGCATTTGTCTTATATGTTACATCATCAATCTGCAAGCTCTTCCTCTAATTGGACATTGTGATAGTGCATTTTTATATAACAAAGAGAGAGTAATCCTTAGGTACATCTTACCTTTTTAGAAAAGTCTTTGTGTGTGCACAAGTTACACAACATAAAGAAAAGTCAATGCTTCTAAGACCATATGGCTTTAGAACATGGTAAAAAATAATTATTATAGAAAATAAAAAGATGAGAATTGTTATATACTAAGTACATGAGTTGAATTAAAGCAAATTGAAAATCTTAAACATTTTGTAAAAGAAAAACAAGTGTTGAATAATGCAATAAAGGATAAAATTATGAATGTAAAGACAACACAATTTTTCTATCCACCTTTGATTTGGAAGGAAAGCTGTCCAAATTAGAGGTAAGTAAGATTCTCTTCATCTTCACATCCTTTGTAAATAGATTTTTTATTTAAGTAATAAAAAGGATTCATTGCTTTGTTTTCTCCACCAACCATATGGTTGAACATATGTTTCATAATAAAACAATTAATGAAATGGTAAGTTACCTCTTATTTATTTATTTATTCTAATCATCATTTTGGTAAAGCTCTCTTACCATGAGATAGCTTAGAATAAATATTACTAGATTCTCCATTAGGATTTCCATATACAAGTGTAAAGGACATAAAAGAAAACACATTAGGTGGTTTCAATATTGAATTCAATGGGTAGCATTAGGAAAAAGTAAGCTAATTTGTAAAAAGGTATAAGGTATTTACCAAGCCAAGAAGCCAATACAAATGAATGCTTTGTAAATAATTTTACAAGGGAAAATTGTGAAAGTGCATTCAATTTTGAAAGTGTTGTAAATCAATAATCATTATCATTTAGGTAAATACACATGTGAAGAATGATTAGAATGTTAGCACACTTTATGAAAATTGTGCCACATCCAAAGGAAAACTTGCAAATCATGCCAAATTCATTGGAAAACTAAACTCTTTGAGAAATTTTTTTCAAAATGCTTAGCCTCCAAGATCAATGCAACATTTGATAATTTTGCATCAAGTGAAAGCAAGAGAAGGAATTAAAGGATGGGGGTTTTTATTGAATAAGCCTTGTTGTTTTTGTGCTTAGATTTTGGCTTTTAGTTTGATTTGTGAACATTTGAATGGAGTGATACCACATTCTAGCATTGGTGTTCCTAATTAGCATGGGCAAGTTGAGTTAAGTGAAGTGGCAATTAAGGGAGAGTAGGGTGCAAATTGAGTGTGTTGTGAGAAATTTAATGCTTGGAGAGAAATTGGTTTTGAAGATAGTGAGCCCAAATGAGAGCGAAGATGTTGATGGCAATATTTCTATAGACTTGGTTCCTCTAATTCCACCATCAATTTTCCATTATCATACATTGAAGCCTCATTGCAAAATTTTCTGACGGGTGGTCCACTCCAAAACTTATTGAGAATGGTATCAAGAATGCATGCTCATAACCAAGATGATCATTTTAGAATGATGTCACACTATTAAAAACAACTCTTGGATTATCTCAATGATCTAGAACACTTTGCTCAAATCTACAAGGATGATTGCAAAAAGCCTATACAAAAGGCATTGCCTTCAATTATAGAGCAACTTTCCTTATGAGACATGGGAAGGGCTTCTCAAGTTCTATGACAAGTGATAAACTTTATAAGAAATGCGGGTGCTATCTAAAATCCTATGAAAACTCATGAGAGTGAAAAGAAAAATGCATGGGAGAAGGCCTCCTTGAGAAGGAATAGAATCATGGTTGAAAAAAAATTAGACAAGTTAAATCATATGTGTTCACATTTCAAGATGATGGATGTATTTTTGGAGGTTGAGTCAATATTTCACTCCCAATAGTGATTAGTCTGGCTTTTGATATCATCATTAGCAGTATTGAGACCACATGCCAAGATTTTGAAGATTTGAGACATCACACTTCCTTGTAAAGAACCACAAAAGAGGGTCAGATCTCTTAGATAATTCTTGATTCTACTCCTATTTTATTCTAAGTACTCAAGAAGTTGATGCAATTGAAGAGGACAATATTTTACACATGCATGTGGATATGGAGGAAATCCAAGTAGAGGATAATGGAGTGGATTTAGATGTGGAAAGTGGAGTGTACAAAGAAGTAGGGATTGAGGCTAAGCACCAAAAGGTTTCCAATGTGCCCAACAAGACCACACCACATGGATTTCCCAAGGATCTAGCCAAAATTTACGCTATGAAGACTAAGACACTAGAATTTCATGAAAGATTCAAAATAGAAATTGGGGTGCATGGACACAAGGAAAGTAGAGAAGGTTGGAGTGAAAGTTGAAGCAGCAAAAAAAGAAAGATTGGAATGCAAGAAATCTTGTATAGAAAGTGACAAAGCTAGAGTTGAGGCATATAGGAGATTGGTAGATGATAAGAGGAGAGAAGAGAATAGGAAAAAAGTGCTTATTCAACAAAAGAAAAAAGTTTTAGGAGATCAGATTAGAGTTGGTGAGAGTAGGGAAATCTCTAGAGGAAATAAGAAAGTATTTTGCTACTCTAAATACTACCAAATGTGCACCCCACAATAGTTCCAATAACATCCTAAAATTTCAAGTTCCAATATCAACTCACAATGGAATTGCAAATGATAGTGATAATGACACATGGAACAATTTGTATTGATCTATTTACATGTTTAGATAAAGTTGACTTTGTAAATTTCTATTAAGTCAAGTTATTGATATCTCAAAATTAGCATTGAATATAATTTATGCAACCATGTTGTTGCATTAATGTTTGAACTCAAAGTATATTCCTTCTGAATGCATTTTATAATGTCCACTCATGAATTTAGTAGATTGTGTGGAAAGCATGTTTAAATAGTGCTCAATTGAAGCCACTTGGTATATCTATCTACTAGTACCCATGCTTTCTTGTTGGAGTTCAAGTGCAGAAATGAGTTCCCAATGGGACCCATTGGGAATCCGTATTATAATCATGCAAAAAAGGCGGAACCCATTGGCACCCATTGTGTCAAAAGAGTGAACTCTCCTGTACCCGCCAGTTTCTGTTGTGTTTTAAAAGAAAAAATGCGACTATGTGTTTTCAAAAGGTGAATTTCAAAGGAAATTAATGACAAACAAAATTAGGAGTATTACTAAGTGAAGATGCATAGAAGTGCAAGCAAGTAAGAAATGCATGGAACTAAAGATGAATATGAAAAATAAAATAAAAATAGTATATATATATATATACACACACACACACACACACACACACACACACACACACACACACACACACACACACACACACACACACACACACACACACACACACACACACACACACACACACACACACACACACACACACACACACACACACACACACACACACACACACACACACACACACACACACACACACACACACACACACACACACACACACACACACACACACACACACATATATATATATATATATATATATATATATATATATATATATATATATATATATATATAAACACAATGATATTAAAGTGATATATAGTGGTGGATGTATTAGACACTAGTTAAAATGCCAACTAGTCTTCCTTGTGGGAGAGAGCATCATGAAGGGGTTGCCTATATACATTAAATGAGACTCAATATATTGACTGACAAAATCTCCAAATGATAGAATTCTGAAAATTGATAGTAACCAATAGGTACCTTGTACTTGGCGGTTGGCTCTTGGAAACCATCCTCATCATCTATTCATTCTAGCCATCCTAATCATTCAAATAATCAAAACTTTCAAATACAAAAAATTATTCATGCAACAATGCAATGAACTCCATAAGGCACAAAGTTACACAAATCATTTTCATTCATGACCATTATTCTAAATGTTGAGAGTATACACATAGCTTCAAACAAAATTATATACTAAAACACTCAATAAGAACACTTTTATTGTTGAATTTGATATAATATCCTATTGACTTGGGTATTGTTTTGTGAACAATAATGCATCACTTTATTCTTAGTGTCTTCTTGATTAGTTTCCATAGTGAAGGTCCACATGAGTCTACCAATTCAATATTTGTATCATCTACAAAATCACCATCCTCTGCTGACCATATATCTGACCTATTAATTAAAAACTATTAAGAGTTATGCATACACTAATCCATTTTAGCAAATACGCATTCCTACTTTTCAGTTGAACTTGCAATTCCCTAAGGAGAATGTCATTGTGCTTTTAGCATGCCTATACAATCCTCATTCACTATTCTAGTCTTTGCAACACATGTGTTAAAGTCATTTTTATCTTCAGTTTGAGCTTTCCTAAAAGACAACACCAAGTAATTCATTGGTACATATCATGAATCTCCCAATAAATATCAGTTCCCATCAAACATATTTCAAGGACATTGATAATTCAGATTTTTCCATAGGGGAGATCATTTCAAGCAAGTCATGTCATGATATGACCTTTGCATTCTTGAGTAAAGAAAACAACAACAGCAACAACACCAATCAAACATTTAGGAAAGGATAACCACCCAAAATAGCAATGATAGTCCCAATAACTATGATATCAATTACAATGACAAATCAAAAACCAACATGACAATGTACTATTGACACCAAGAGAAAATAGGAGATTGGAAAATAAAGCAATGAAAAATAAGCAAAACCAATGATACTAAAATATAGTATTGAAACAAAGAGAAGTAAAGAAAGGGCTCTAAAATATTGTTTTGAAACCACCATAAACTAAATAAAGCAATGATAGTAGAACATAGTATTGTAACTAGTGAGTGATAGTACAATATAATATTAAAATTGGTAAAGTAGGGCAAATAAAGTTACAAAGAGAAAGCAAAGTAGAGCAAATAAAAATAAGATTGATTACCTCCATTGAGATGTTTAATTCTACATTTTTTATTGCAAATCACATGCCTATTTATTTAGTATGAGCACTTTCTATTGTAGAGCAAATAAAGTTACAAAGAGAAAGAAAATTAGAGCAAATAAAAGTAAGATTGATACCTCCATTGATATGTATAATTATACATTTGTTGTTGCAAATCACCTACACATTTATTGAATTTGAACTCTTTCTACTATAATAAAGTTCCTCATCAATTATAGGATGTTGTTGTGTTGTGGTTTTGCATAGCCAATGAAAGAGTAGTTTAGTGCGGCTTATCTATATTATTGGAGTAGATTTTACAATAGACCCCACCATTGAATTATTGCCATATGGGCAATCTGTATACATTTAACTTATTGGCCACATGGATTATGATTGTGTTCTCTTTGAGGACTTTTATATATATAGGTGATGGAGATTTGATAGATGGATGTGTTTTAGTTTTATGAGTCTTGAGCAAGAGAAGGACGTAGGGATTGAGAGTTGTAGTAGAGTGTGGGAGCTAGAGCATTGGAGGAGGTGTTGAAACAAGAGATGCTATGCACTCTTGATCTACCACTACCATATCCTTTCTCATCAAGATTCAAATTTGGCATGGTTATCACTATTGAGCTTGGATGGTAGCACATTTTGGGCCTACATTTATGATATTGGTGATGGAAACTCCAAGTCATATTGTCCTTCACGTGCTAACTTATGGATAGATTTGGAAATTTACAATTTATTTACTCTTGTAGAAGGAGAAGTAGTTAATTTTGTTCAAGGGCTTCAAGGTGGAATTGTGGGGTTTATGTGTCAAAAAGGAGAATGCTAAATGACAAAATAATAAGAATTGAATCCCAATAGGAAAATTTTGGAGATTTTGAAATTTTAAGGAAGTTTAAGAAAGGAATTTGGAAAGAAAAGACCACAATTGAAAGGAAGAGCTGATAGGCTAAGATTTGTAGACAAGAAATAAGGAATTTGAGTAAATCTAAGTGCAATATGATCAATTGAAGCAAGTGGTGTTAAATTCACAAATTGGAAGGTTTTGAAAGTTGCATCACCTTTTTCATGATCTTCTAGTGGGTTTGAAAAGTAGACAAAGTTTTGGTCATGTTCATTAATCTCAAATCTGATCTGATAAATTGAAGTTGAAATATTGGATATCAAAGTGTTGATCAATCAGTTATGATTAGGTTTGGGATTTTGGTCACTTCTCAAGTTTTAGTTTGAATCAAGCCATGAAAATATCCAATATTGTGGTGGATAAGTCTTGTACCTTTGTGCAAAGGTTTCATATGAATCATTAAATAGATAATTCAAGGTCTTGGATCAAGTATACATGGGCTTGTAGAGCTTAAAGTTAATTACTTTTGAGCTCTACAAAGCACAACTTGGAAATTGATCCACATTTAAGGATTGAAGTTGAGTTCAAATTCCAAATTTCATAGAGATTTAGATAGAAGCACAAAAACTATTGTGTAAATTTTTTTTGGCTCAAGGTTTATTGGGAGTGAGAGGTGATGCAACAAACTCCATTGAAAATAGTATTGTAAGCTTAGTGGAGCATTTCTACCTCTAATCACAATTGAATGCCAATTATTCCATTTGTGACTATAATTGAAGAGTTGAGGTTGCTTGAGTGTTAGCAAGGATTATGTGTATCTTTGAGCCAGAAATATAAAGAAAGTCTACCAAAAATCAAGAGCAAATCCTCAATAAAGGAATTTGAAATTAGTGTTGAAACTATAGAAATATTGCCAAGGAAGCTATAGAAGTTAGATTGAAGCGTGCTTTATATCACTGGAAAGATTATCTTCCATGCTTTCTATTGATTCTTGGAAAATCCAAATCAAAGTTATAGTAATTGTTTTTTGCAAATCTAAGTCTTGTTAAGCTTTTTGAGTCAAAAAGGTGTAGAATTCCGTACTTGGAGTACAAATTGGATGCAACTTGGAGTATAGATTGAATTCAGCTTGTGGATAGAGCAAGGATGCTCTAAAGCTCATTTATACATTGAGTGTTTTTGCTAAAATTCTTGTGTTTGGATCCTCTCCATGCTTGATTATACATCCAGTTGGCTTGGATTGGTGTGCGTGCATTATGTTTATGTTCTTTCCATCTAAGCATGCTATGTATTTCTCATTGGTAAGGTTGGAAATGATGGAAAGAAAACCAAGAGTGCGTCTTGTGATGATATGTTTGATTGCTTGTTAATTCTCTTACTTGATAGAAAGAACTCTAGTCACAAGATTAAAAGGTTTTGGTGATTGGGCAAACATCTGGGCTCAAATAATTAGTGTTAGGTCTACACATAACCTCTGATCTATAAGCTCCACAACTACACTCTTAATGTGTTCCTAAAGAGAGAAAGGAAAAGTACAATAGTGTACTACTTGTAGAAACATAGTTCCATCAACCAACCCAATGCACCCAAGAAAACCTTAGATTATCTATGGGTGTGGATTTGCCAAGCACAAAATTGAGGGAGATTTAGATGTCTATGGAGAAGAGTAGAGGCTATTTATCCTCCTATCCAAAAACCCACTCCATACTCTTATTCTCTCTATTCATGCTCCCATCAAACTCATACTCATGACTACATATTCTTAACTTTATTCAAATATTCCCACCAAGTTTACTTAGATCCTATATATATACACCATGATCTTTATGCTTCTATGTCATTGAGTAGACTCCACAGTCTCCTTATAATTACTAATTATCTTGGGTTTAAAGATATTTAAAAATAAAAATAAAAACAAAAATACCTAAATTTAGAAAAAATACTTGAATCTTATAATGTACAAGTCAATGGCATATAACCATGAATATGAGCATGGTGGACCAAATAGATACGAAAAAGGTATAACATGGTTTGAGTGTATTGATTAGAAGAGTTAGAGTGCACTGCCAATACACTAATTATTTATAGATTTACCAAGAAGTGCCATTCCATAATCATAAATTTCATATTTATTTATTTTTGTTAGTTACTTACATCTCTCACTTCTAAAATTTTCCATGGTATATATTTTAAATAATTTATTTCATATTATAGATTTTTTAAATTGCATATATATGTTAGGAGGTACATGTAATTCCTTCAAGGATGTAGATATCATTCTTGTATGATTTATATAGTGAAAATCCCCTTGTTAGACCTTCTCTTATTCAAGTCTCTTGCAAAATCAAAATATACATACCATGTAATTCCTCCTTCTTGGTCCTTCTTCACATCAAAGACAATGCAAATATTTATAGTCCCTTTCAAGTAACAAAGTATCCACTTCACAGTTTCCCAATGTTGTTACCTTGGATTTGCCATGTATCTACTCACCACACTCACAACATATGAGATGTTTGGTCTAGTGCAGACCATAGCATACATTAAACTCCCAACAACACTAGCATAAATAATATTTGACATTACTTTTCTCTCCTCCTTATTTGATGGACATTGCTCCAAGGACATCCTGAAATAACTTACCATTGGAATGCTCACTAGTTTTGCATTCTCCATGCCAAAATGAGCAAGTAATTTTTCCAAATATCTCCTTTGAGATATCCATAAATGCTCATTGGTTTTGCATTCTCCATGCCAAAATGAGCAAGTAATTTTTCAAATATATCCTTTGAGATATCCATAACTTTCCCTTGCTCTTGTCCCAATGGATTTCAATCACAAGCATCCTCTTTGAAGAACCCAAGTCCTTCATATAAAAATCCTTTGTGGTATCCATATTTTTCAGTTTTATCATATTTTGAAGAAGTGTACAGTTGAAGTTGGATTGAACCCAAATGGCAAAGAAAGAAGGAGAATTGTGTCTTTGGGTCAAACCCAAAGTAGCTTACTTCATGTTAGGAAAAGAAGAACTTGGATCAGATTTGTCAAGTGAGAAACCCAAAGTAAGGAAAATTTGCCTCAAGGTTATCAACCTAGTGCAAAGACAAAGTAACAACTCTCCTTTTGGTGTGCCAGTCAAGAATGTACAAACAAGAAAATGGCTAAGTTGTGAACATGATAAAATTGATAGTGACCAGAGGAACACATGCATAATGTGTGATTATCAAGTGAAGAGTGAATGAGGAATGATTGCACAACAAAGAACTATAATATTGAGACTATGTCAATGGATTTTTGAAATGTCATGCAAGTATCCTATGCAACTAAGTAGTCGTCCTACAAGGAATGCATGTGAAGCCAGCTTAGAGTTTGATTTTCAAGAATCCTAAGGGAGTGAGGATTTCTTGTCCAAGGGAAGGGATATTTTTCCAAAGACAAAGAGTTAGAGATCACACAATGTCAATGAGGGGTGGAAAGAAGAGTCCCTCACTTGTAGTGATAAATCTTGCGATTTGGAGGTTAGATGTTGTGGCAATGATCAAAGTCTTGAGTAGACTTTGTATCACTTATTTGGCCTAGAATTGGAACCTTAGTTTACCAAGTTTCATGGTAGAAATTGTTGCAAGTAATTGTGAGGAGTGTCTTGAAGAAGAAGGGAAGAGAGGCAATCCAGCTTGATGGACAGAGTTAGATTGGAGACTAGTCTTGGAGAAAGAGGCTAGTGAGGAGACCGGGGTCACATTCTTTGGGGAGGGAGAGTCTATAGAAGAGACCTTAGAAGTGAAAAACTTCTTTAGTGATCTAGGTACAAAGAATGGATACAAAGTGGATACCTATTGAGACCCAATAAGGCAAAGTATTGTCAAGGTGATGATGGTGATCTTCAAGCTAGAGAAAACCACTTATGTAATGAAACACTAGGCGGTATTTTTCCATCCAATGTTTGTAAGAGAACCGGTGAATTGGGCAAAGTGCTTTCACCAGCAAACAAGGCAAATGATTTGGAACTAGAGAGATTTATTCCCACCACACTACCTAGTTCCATTTGTAGTGCACTTTTACCTTGGGTTGAACTTGCTGAGTGTGGCCAAAAGACAAAAGATGGTGTTGCAATTTCACCTAGATTTGCAAAGAGAAGCAGATGTGGAAGAGCAGCTGTACATCCGCCAAATCCAAAGTAGCAATGACCACTTTGTCAAGACAAGATAGAAAAAGAGAGTGAAGGTGACAATCCCACAATGAAGAAGCAGACCCAATCTGAAGAATTGGTGTCATCAGTGCAGCCACAGAAGACAAGAAAGTTAAACCCGAGGCATAAGGTAGTCTTGCAAGAACTGTCATTAGGAGAAGAGTCAAAGGGAGAAGCAGAGTACAAGTCAAAAGACTTGGTGGAAGAAGAAGAAGAAAAATTCATACTGCAGAGTGAGGGATCGAGCAACAAGAGTGCAAGAGAACCCAAAGTTCAGCAGCAATTGAAGGAAGCAGCTGAAGAGGAAGATTGGGAGTTCCATGTGGTGATTGACCGGATGGAAGGAAGAGACATTCCTTGTTTGGAGTTGCTTGCAGCAGAGATAGAAGAGTAGAGAGAAGAAGAGCCAAGGTTAGTAGTCTCACAAGGAACAAGAACAAAGAAGACTCTGCAATCTGCCATTGCAAGACTAAGTATGGTAAGTAAAGATGAAGGCAAAGAAGAAAGCTCGGAAGAGGTTACTCTGAAGGTAAGAAGATCAAGACTTTGGAGTAAGGCCCCGATCAAAGAATAATTGATGCAAGTAGAGTACAAAGATGAAGAAGATGAAGGGGATTTTGGAGGAATAGCATACTTGTCCAAGATTGTTTGCCCATTGTTGTTAGAGTTGAAGAAGAAGAAGGAAGAGTTGAAGAAAGATCATCCAAAGGTAAGGGATGAACTGCACATGGTGAAGTATCTAAGTGAAGAGATAGTGCAGCTAAAGGAGAAGTTAACCCAAGGCAAGAAGCAAGTTGAGGAGCTTTGGGTTGATGAGTACTTTAACAAAAGAGGTTTGAGAGCTTGCAAAACACTTTTGAGAAGTGAGGAGATGAGCTTGAAAATCAATTTAAAGTGCTGAGTAAGAAGAAGACCTCCTTTAAAGTTGAAAGGAGAATTTGATGAAGCTCATATAGAAGCCATACATTCAAAAGTGATCAGAGCTGTAATGGAACAAGAATTGGAGAGTTTAAAGTTGAGTGCAGCAAAGAAGGATGAAGCCTAACAATGTAAGTTAATTGGGAGGAATAGAGAAGAAGAGCAATTGAAAGGACTTGTCATCAATCTAAAAGCCCTACTTGCCCAATACATGGAGGAGAAGGAAGCATTGGAAGCCAAGTTTGAAGATGCACTAAAGATGTACTAAAGATGTACTTGTTTCAATTGCTTCAAAGAGTTGCAGGTAGCGCAAGCTCAAGATTATACATCAAAGGAAGTAAGAGAAGTAGTAGAGAAGATCAAAGCAATGTTGAAGATGGAAGCGTAAGTGAAAGTGGAAGAAGTAAGATTGCATGAATTGAAGTTGTTAGTGCAGGAGACAAGGAGGAGAACAAAGAATACGGATATGAATAAATTGTTGATTCACTTAAACAAGAGAATGAATCAGAAGATGTTAGAGGTAGGAGACAATGTTTGTCTCAGACTAGATTTGGTTAGATCATAGTTAGAAGATATTTAGAGTAGCATGAAAGTAGAAACCCAATGCAAAGTAAGTGAAGTAGGAGTGCAAGTGTCTTTGGGTGAATTACTTGAGATATTAGGAGCAAGTGGGTTGAATAATAAGAAGGTAGGTAGAATACACATGACTTCAATTGCAATTCAGACAAAAGTGATGATACAAATCAAAGAAGATATAGAAGTTGTGGATAGAGCTTAATTATAAGATACAAAGGAAGTAACATTGGGTGTAGAAGAAGAAGAGGTAGACATCAAATTGGATCCATAATTGATTTGAGATTTGAATCGATAGATATGAAGAGTGGGTTGCCATTTTGGATTTGGAGATTTTTAGGAAATGGTATTTTAGTTAGTAACTATCAAAGGTCACACCTTATTTAAAGGAGACATTTGCAATGTGTTGTTGTTCAATATTTGTATTTTTGAAGTTGAGTAACAACAAAGTGCTGTAACTTAGTGCTTGTCATTTCAGCTTAATTTTGAGTATCAATCATGTGTATGTGTTTGTGAGTGTTTGAAGAATTTCAGAGTGAAAATTTTTGAGCTTGTTGAATTTTGTATTCCAAAACTCTGATTTCATTCTGTGTGTTTGATCTTGAGTGGATAGCAATCAAAGAAATGCCTTGATGGATCTCTGAGGAATTGTAGTGTTGGTAGTATTTTGCATTGGTGAGTGTATTATGGATTGATTGCAAAGAAACTTTGATTGAGAAATTTGTGCCTTTAGTGAAGGGGTGGAACACAATTCTGAGGCAAAGTCATTTTGTAGTGAAGTAGCCTTCTTTGGGAGAATTTGAATCATCACGATCCAAGTTTGTTTGGAAAGATTTGAAGTATTGTGATTATGAGTGTATAATTCATAACAAGAATTGTTGTTGAGCACTTGTTATTCTCTTTTGGGTGTGGTTTCTACATGAGAGATTAAAGATGAACTCAAGAAGAACTAATTGTGATATTTTACTTTGTATTTGACAATTTTTGACTCGTATCTATGTGAGAATGAACTTACTTGCTGATTATCACAAAAGTAATACTTGTTAGGTTGTCATATGATTTTTGGTGCCGCTGCAAAGGATAAAAATCTTAGGAGTGGAAGAATACAAAGCCAAATCTTAAACTGAGTGTCCAACAAATATGAATGTCTGCATTGAGGAAAAATAGGAAGAGAGAGTTTGTAAACAAACTTTGCATCATGAAGAAGAAGAACACCAAAAGAGCAAATTCACCATTGATGAAGCTAAGAAGGAGGAGACATTGGATTTACAACTTCTTCACTAATTTCAAGAAGCCTTGAAGGACCTCAAGCAAAAGAAATGAGAATTTGGTTGGTGAGGCTACTTTGCGTCTCTGAATCCCAAGAAGAAGAAAGATGCAAGTGGAAAAACATATTCATTATGACCCACTGACTTCCTCTAGAGCTATCAAGGGGACCAGTTTCATAAAAGAATTCATTCATGAGAAGACAACATAAATTCTAATAGAAGAAGAGTGTCAATACCTTTTACATATGATTCCTCAACTAGTTCAAAGGGATCTTAAAGAGCCATCTAAAGATATTGAACATCTATCTCCAACTCAAGTTGAAATCAATGTACCCATAAAGGACAACTTGTCAACAAAGACCCAACTTTGAACTTGGTGAACCCCTAGGCTGAATTTGATGCACAATCACCAGTCAGTACCTTGGGTCCATCAACTCCCACATTACCACAACCAACCCCTTAAAGTTACAAAATGACTTTGTTACCCGTTACCTAACATGCCTACCTAAAGTATAAGGGGACCGAACAAGATGAAGATCCTAACAAAGTCATCAAAGAATTTGAAGACATCTCCTTTGCCAACACGGAGCATGACTTTGCTGATCGGCTGTGCATTTTCCCAAGTTTGCTTGAAAAAAAAGCTCAAAAGTTGGTATACTCATGTAACCCAGAAAGTATTTTGGGCAGACTTACAAAACAACTTCTTGGAATGATTCTAGGAAGTTGATTATGATATGAGTGTTTCTGCGGCACTCAATGATTTGGACTGGGGAAAGAAAGAGAAGTTGAGAGACTACTGTGAGCGGTTCATGGCCTTGCTGAACCAAGTACCAAAGCAATCCGATGTGGTAGGTTACTCCGATGCCCAAGCCATCACTTGGTTTCTTGGTGGATTGTCACCAGAGATTTGAATTTTTGCCAGGGAGAGGAATGTAACTTCCCTAGACAAAATACTCAAACCTGTTCCAGATAAGAGGTGGCTCACTCTCACTCTTTTGGTAACCAAAGAAATCAAGAGAGGAAAGGCAAGTAGTCAAGACAAAGAGCTTCCTACAACACCTCCTCTTCTTTAAAAGAATCCTCCACATCTTCTAGTTCTTCTTCAAGATCCAAAGAAGACTCAAAGCCAAGAAGAATACAAAGCAAGGAGGAAAAAAACCATTGACACCTCCAACAAAAGTTGAAATAAAACATAAACTAATTTGGAGACCCTTATTAAAGAGTTTGTGGATTTCAAGATCCAAATGATTGGGGCAAAGGTCCAAAAGAAGCCTCCTTCATTTGGCAGATCCAATGTATGGTGCACAACATATGGCAAGTCAGGCCATGTCAACACGGAGTGTTTGACCCAAAATGCATTTCCAGTGCAACAGATTGATTGGGTCCCAAGTTGGGACCAAAATGAGGAAGAAGAGGTAGTGTACCAGACCCAAGATGTACAACCTCACACAAGCACATCTTACCAAGGTCTGAGGTATGGACAAAGGAAGTATAACAATAATGCTCCTCAACAAAGACTACCAATGAGCAACCTGAACATGCCTCAAAATATTGCACTAGGAGCTTGTTACAATTGTGGCTCTATGGGCCATTGGTCTTCAAATTGCCTTGAGCTGAGGTGGCAGATTCGTGAAGAGAAGTATGGTGATTATGAGTGTAATTCATAACAAAAATTACTATTAAGTACTTGTTATTCCTTTCTGGATGTGGTTTCTACTTGAGATATTAAAGACAAACTCAAAAAGAACTAATTGTGACATTTTACTTTGTATTTGACCATTTTTGACTTGTATCTATGTGGGAATTAACTTTACTTTGTCATGCGTATATACATTGCTACACAACATACATCGCTGTCAACATCATACACTATAGAAGCACAACTCACACATAAGTCATACATAGACTCTAAAGTGCCACAATAATCAGATTGCTTACCACTCTCAACTCAACTCAGCTCAGATCAGTACTTGATCTGTCACTCTATAAACTGCCAACAACTGGGCATTGATGATAGTCAAGCCACACCTACTCAAGCATAGAGAATCCAAGTGATGCTTGCCGGCCTCTATCCACCATAGCCAGGAACTCAAAGGCTCAACATTAGAGAAGTGAGCTCTCTAGAGCTCACTTTGAAACTATACCTCCTGGACTCGAGCTAGCTCTGAAACCCTAATGGTCCCACTGATGGCACACTCGACGGTGTGAACGGTGCAAAGTGATGGTGGGTCCCACCGTGAAGTCAGTACCCCAAACATGAAATCTGACCATCAGAAAGTAGTCTATGAGAAACTGCTGAAATAACTCTAACTACTATCACTAGAACTCATGTGTCCGAGCATCTAGATGCGGCACTACAAATGGCATGACAACTATCATGCGTATATACATCGCTACACAACATACATTGCTGTCAACATCATACACTATAAAAGCACAACTCACACATAAGTCATACATAGACTCTAAAGTGCCACAATTGCCCCCCTAGCTAGTGGTTAGGCCCCTCTAACTCCAAATAGCCATCTACTCTAAGTATATGGTATACCCTCTAATGGGCAAAGATCAGGAGGCCGGGTGCTATGGAGCCTCATCGTTAGTCGCTTGTCTGCAATCTATACCATATAAAGAATGAACTAGCTATAGGTCAAGTACATCTAGGACATAACCATTATCCTTGAGGAACCACCATGAGGGGAGGAGTCATACATGCCATATGCCATCCTCTCGAACAGCTATCACACACTAACATAGTAGCAGGTCCACCAAAAGAGCCACATAACATACACCTCAAGCATGCACGTACAAGTGCCAAGCTTGGGTCCATAGTACCATCAATGTTTGGGAGGTGGCATGGCGCACAATTGCGCACATGATTCTTCCAAACAACACCATCACGTCCTTCTAACACAAGGACTCCAGATGGCGAAACCTAGCGCACTCTCAAGATAGTGCGGCCTATAGAAACATCAAGTGTTGTTGGTGCTGTCTGTTGAAGATATACATAGTCGCCTGGATGAAATCAA